>JASAOB010002568.1:0-24297 GCA_030849825.1 Herpetomonas tarakana | reverse complement strand
GTACGCTACCCCACGATGCCGTACGGATATGGTTTCTGGCGCATGGGCGGCGGGGAGAGCCACCTCATGGAATGGGGAGCGTGGCTGCACGAGACACTGACGGAGGAGCAGCGCCTGCTGTACCAAAGGGCGTTCCCCTCCCCTCGCTCGTGGAACGTCTTCGGCCCCAACTACTACGACCAAGGTGAGGAGGACGCAGAGGAGCAGCGCGACGACGAAGCGGAGATGGGCAGTCGCGAGAAGGTCATTGCGGCCAGGGTGGGGATCACCCTGTGGTCGCCCAACGGCAAGCCCCTTGTCTGCAGTCGCGAGGCTTTGCTGGAGGAAGGCGCTGCTGCCAACGCAAAGAGAGAGTTCTTACTCTTCTGGGGCCACACGCAGAAGCCAGGTGCGCTGACAAGCTCAGTCCTCAGCCAGTGGTGGAGGGACACCTCCGGCGCCGCCGGGGACGCGCCAGCCGTGCAGTTCTCCGAAGGCGCGGACGACTATGTTTGTGCGGAGCAGTACATGATGGCTGGCAAGGCCATGGTCTTTGACGACGACCAAACCCGAGAGAGAATCCTGCACGCCACGGACCCCGCCGCCATCAAGAAGCTCGGGCGGCAGGTGAAAGGGTTCGACCCGGAGGTGTGGGGTGTGGTGGCCTTCTCCATTGTGGCCCAGGGCAACTACCTCAAGTTCACCAGCGATGCGCGTCTCAAGGAGTTTCTGCTGGGCACCGGCGACGCGGTCCTTGTGGAGGCGTCCCCCTACGACACTGTGTGGGGCATCGGGCAGAGCGTCGATGGCGCACGAAAGCAGAAGATCGACCTCAAGGACGTGCGGCATTGGAAGGGGGACAACTTGCTCGGCTTCGCCCTCATGGAGGTGCGAGAGGAGATCCGCAGGGTCTTTCGCTACGCGCACCTCCTGGACAAGCAGCCATGACCAGCACCCGGCGCTTTCCCACCCAGTGGAGTTCTGTGCGGTGCCTCATTTACACTTTGTTTCTCCCGGTGGCGTCTTCATGAGGGATAGCAGAGAGAGAGAGGGGTGCCTCCTCCATGACGCGCGCTCACTTATGTAAAAGCCCATCACTCCTTGGAGAAAAGGAACAGAATAGAGGAAAGGGGAAACAGGGGACACAGGTGTGAGTCATTCTGCAGAGTTCAAAGGGGAAGAAGGAGGGCAATGATGAAGCATCAGGATGGAAGGGCCTCCTTCATTTCTCAATCCTCCCCCCCCCCCCCTTCCCTCTCTCTATCGCCACCCATCTGCCCGTGCCCTTTCTCGTATCTGTCCGTTACACGCAGTCTTTCGTTAGGAAAGCACCGCCTATTTATAGTCTACCCCCCTTCTTGTCCGCACTGACACATACGCGTACACACGCGCACGTCAACGCTACAACTGTTCCATCAAAGCATCATTTATCTCCTCTTCTTCTCTAGTATCATAAACCGTTCCTTACTCTTCTCTCTTCTACATCTCCTCCCTCACCCTCACTTTCCTCGTCTCGACCACAGGTACAGGCATACACACATACACACACGTCAACATGGGACTCCTTGGTGACTCTATCGCGATGCTGCGCGTCAAGTGGCAGACCATGGCGACGCGGGTGAAGATTCCTGCCGGCGAGGACGACCTGCGCTACTGCTACGAGGTGCTCGAGGCTGTCTCCCGCTCCTTCACGGTGGTGATCCAGCAGCTCAGCGATAACGAACTGCGCGACGCTATCTGCATCTTCTACCTCGTGCTCCGTGCCCTCGACACCATCGAGGACGACATGAGCGTCCCGACCGACGTCAAGCTGCGGGAGCTGCCCAGGTTTCACACCCACGTCCAGGAGCCGGAGTGGTGCATGAGCGGCGTCGGCGAGGGCCGCGAGCGTGAGCTTCTGGAGAACTACCCCCGCGTCACGCGCGAGTTCAAGAAGCTGAAGAAGGACTACCAGGGCGTCATTGTGGACATCTGCGAGCGGATGGCCAACGGCATGTGCGAGTTCCTGCAACGCCCCGTGGTCACCAAGGACGACTACAACCTGTACTGCCACTACGTCGCTGGCCTCGTTGGCCACGGCCTGGTGCGCCTGTTCGCGCAGAGCGGCCACGAGGACCCCCGCATCGCCGATGACCTGACCAACGCCAACCACATGGGCCTCTTCCTGCAGAAGACGAACATCATCCGCGACTACTTTGAGGACATCCGCGAGGAGCCCCCGCGGATGTTCTGGCCAAAGGAGATTTGGGGCAAGTATGCGACGGAACTGAAGGAGTTCAAGGAAAAGGACAACACTGCAAAGTCGCTCGAGTGCCTCAACGACATGGTGGCCGACGCCCTCAGCCATGCGCCGTACGTCATCGAGTTCATGGCGTCGCTGAAGGAGCCGTCCATCTTCCGCTTCTGCGCGATCCCGCAGGTGATGGCCATCGCGACGCTGTCCGAGGTGTACAACAACGCCGACACGTTTCAGATCAAGGTCAAGATTTCCAAGCCCCAGACCTGCCGTATTATGCTGGACTCCACCACACTCTACCACACCCTCCGCATGTTCAGCACCTACTGCAACGCCATCACTGGCAAGCTTGACGAGGCGGATGCCACCAACACGGCCAACATCAAGGCTGACCTCGCCAAGACGTACAAGGTGATGGACAGCTACATGGCCATCAGTGTACCGGAGCCATACGCGCGCAGCCTCATGAACAGCTACCCCGGCCTCGGCGGGCGTTTCCTCCTCACCATCGTGGACAGCGTCACGAGCTTCTTCCACAGCGGCGATCGCACGCCAAAGGTGCGGGAAGGGCGTGGCACCCCTTGCGAGCCTGTCCACGGCAACTAGGGCCCTCGTCCTCTCTCTCTGTGTGTGTGGTGGAGGGAATGCGTTCTTCTTCTTTTACTGGGTTTTCTGCGTAGCGGACAACCTCCCCTTCCCCCTTCCCCCTATCCGAGCCGAATGGTATCTAAACTCCCCCCTTTCACTAAGCAAGGGGGCTGCCCTCTCTCTCCCTCTTTCGTTGTCCTCTCTAACATATAGAAGGGGGACAGGGGGGGCTCTAGCCGTCAGCCAAGGGTTGCTCGTTCCGTCCTGTAGAGCTCGGTGCTCTCTGCCATCTTCTTCTTTTACTGTTAGGGAGGAGGGCCGTGTGTTAGAGGATGCCTTCCTTCACCCTTCCCCTTTTGTGAGTTTCCCTACCTTCTCCGTTCCTTTTGTCTTCTCTGAATCTACATGAGGAAGAGAGCCGTTGTCACTGGATGTACGCAGTCTGTCTCCCCTTGATTCATTATGCACACTCTCTGTCCCTCCCGCCCCCCTTCCTCCTCTCGCTCTCTACCTCCGTCCCACATCCACCGCCCGATGCACAGCATCTCCCCCCGTTGTCCTCTTTACTTCCCACCCTTTGGTCATTTTGCTTTCCTTGTCGCTGCCTCCTTCCCCTCCCGTCTTTCGAGGAATAACTGTCCCCCGCGTGCGGAGTCTCCCTTCACGCCATTCCCCTCTTCCCCCTCCCCCTCTCTGATCTGTTCACTACCACCGACACAAACAAAAAACGAGAAGGAGTCCGAGTAGTCCATGGCATCGGTATCGGCGAAGGGAGAGAGAGAATGGGGGGGGGGGGCATTAAAGGAAATGCCGCTAGGAATGGATAGAGGCAATGGTCCTTCTCGCAGACTCTCCTAGTGCGTCTTCACGTGCTTTCTTCCTCCACTTCCTCCACTTCCTCTTCCATGTTACTTGTCAGCAGCAACGCTCTCTCACTGCTCTGCACGTGTTGGCAAGATACTGCGCGTGCACCATGAACGGCGTCGGGGACCGTTGCAAGGCGGTGCTACTGCTGGTGGAGGACTCGGCCCCTCTCGATGACACGGTGGCTCAGCACAGCCGCGGCTACCACTGCGCGTGTGCGTGTGCACTGCCTCCCGGCACCACCACAAGACCGACCAGGGAGGACTGCGTGAGGCTGATAAAGGAGCGCACAGCGGCATTTTGCGCGGCGAATGGACTCAAGGTGCACGTCATGGAGGCGGAGGATGTGAAGCAATGGATGGTGGCTCCGGACGACGGAAGTGCACTGGCAAGCATCAGCAGTCCCCTCACCGTTGTAACCTGCAGTGGGACAGAGATGAGCACGTTGCGTGCAAGGCTCCTGTCCGGCTTGGCACCAGCCGATGGGGCCAAGGGTGCTACCACCTCGTCCTCATACTGCCTTGTGGCAGTCATGGATGCAACACGGCACCGGATGACTGCTGTAGGGGAGGAGGAGAGGGGAGGAAAGTCGGAAGAGGGAGGCCTCGGCTGGCTACGCCCCACGCAGAGCTACGTCTCCGAGTACCGCCGCGACGGACTCCCGGATGGGACTGCCATTGTTCATTTCCCTCTTCACATGTACTGCACCATGCCCATGATCCGCGACACCGGTTTTGGCGGGAGCGAGGAGGACTTGCTGGCGGGCGACAATGTGTGCACCTTGGAGGGCATCCTCCGCGAGCTGGGGTACAAGGCCGGCCAGCTCCCCAAGTACGGCGCTTAACAGACAACAGTGCTGCTCTCTCTCTCTCTATCCGTCATGAAAGGGGGAGCCACGCCTGGCAGAGGACGAGGGGTACGACACACTTACACCACACGCAACTCAATGAAGTACTCGCGTACTGCATCGGTAGGCCTACCGTCACGTCGATCCGCTGCGTGGCCCATGTGTGCCTTCACCACCACTCCGCTCTCTTCTTCCCCCTACGCTTAGGAACCAGAACAGAAAGATTGAGAGAGAAAGAGAAAGAGACTTACAAAAGCTTCCCCTTTAGGCATTCCCATCAGTTCCCTCTCAGTTGCGGAATCAACCTTCATACACAAGGCACTCTCGTCCCCAACAACACCCCTCCGCCCCCCCACCGCGCCTCTCTGACTCCCATCGACGGAACGGCACAGCATGCCCGTGTCAGTGAACCTTCGGGACTTGCTCGCTGTCTGCGTGCGCAGCGCACTGGCAGCGCAACAGTACATCGCCCTGGACCTGCTGCAGCTCCCCAAGCTGCAGATCACGGCGGAAGGGGGAAGTAGACCATCCTCCATTCTTGAACTCAGCGAGGGCCAGAAGCAGGAACTGCTGCGGTCCCTGAACGAGTCCGTCGCGGTGGACGTGAAGGGTGAGCTTGCGTACAAGGAGGGCGAGGCCTCGCACGACCTCGTCACGACGGCCGATGTCCTGACGCAGGCCGTCGTCGTCAAGGCCCTCTCCACCGCGTTCCCCGACACACCCTTCACCATCGTTGGCGAGGAAGAAGCCGACGCAGCGGAGACAAACGCAGATATCGCGGCAAGGATGGAGTACTGCCTCCGTTCGTACTACAACGATCAACTCGCGCTCCCCTGCGCAGCGCAGTTTGCAGCGCATGTCGCGAAGCAAACCGACGCGGTGGCGGCTACTGCGGCGGGTGTCATCACGGCCGACTCCATCGACGCGCTCCGCGAACGGGTGTCCGTCTACATCGACCCTATCGACGGCACCAACTGCTTCGTGACAGGCGTGTGGCAGTCCCCCATGATGCTGGTGGGGATCACCGTGGATGGCGAGCCGCTGGCTGCGGTCATAAACCGCGTCTTCTTGTACCCCATCGGCAAGGAGAGTGCCACGGGAACGGAGGCCGCCTCGCAGCCACCGACGGAGAGCATATCCTACGTGTGGAATGTCACACCTGACGTGGCCGGGAGCTCCTTTATGGTCCACGAAGGGCAGCAGGTGCCGCTGCACGCGGGGAAGGCTCATCCTTGCAGCGAGGAAAAGATGGACGACAAGACAGTACTTTGCGTAACGCAATCCAGCACGACCAAGGCCAGCTTTCTGGCGGAGATTGGGGAGAAGCTGCAGCCGTCCGAGGCGGTCTTCGCACGCGGCGCTGGCAACAAGCTCTTCACTCTCATTGAGAAGACGCTGTCGCAGGGCTACGGCGTAGAGCAGCGCCGGTTCGGCGATCCCGTCCACGCCGACGTCTTCATCTGTCCAGGCCACACCATCAAGAAGTGGGACACGTGCGCGCCGCACGCGTTCCTCGCTGCCCTTGGCGGTGACATTTACAGTCAACACGGCACACCGCTCCGCTACCCGTTCAAGCACGGCGACGACCCCCACGCCCCCGCGTTCACCGACCTGCCAGAGGGCATCGTAGCCACACGGCAGGAGTCCAAGCAAACCGTGGCCCGCCGCCTTGGCTGGGCCGGATCGCACTATTGAGCGCTCGCACGCACCCCAGGTACAGGGCAGTGCGGGCACGCTTCCTTCCCTCTCTCTCCTCCCTGCCCCCTTCTCATCGATTGTCTCACCAACAGATCTCTCTCGTTGTCGGCCAGAGATGGTGGCCACCGTCCCACAAGCGCGCACTCCTTTCCTTGGCTATGGAGGAGGATGCAACGGCAGAGAAAGAGGGAGAAGCAGCTCACGACTACTTCCTCCCCTACCATTGGGTAGGCAACAAACCACTCCTCCGCCTCTCCCCTCCCCTCTACCACCAGTTTAGGCCATCGCTCCACCATGCCACCCTCCCATTCAGATAACAAGGATGCGTCCCCGCCCACAATGCCGCAGCAGCCCTCCGGGGAGAGGGAGGTCCTGCACGCCAAGTTCTCCTGTGCCGCCGCCGCCTTGACGGACCTCTTTAAGGAATCCACCAACGCGTACGAGGCAGGCTACCGCGACGCCCTCCTGTACATGCACCGCTACGTGCTGCTCGCCTCCACACGCCCAGCGCTGGCAACGAGCCCTCGCGAGGCTAACCATGACGCAAGCGAGTCTCGCCATGCCGACAGCCATGACAGCGCGAGGGCTGCGCAGCATCCCCCCGGCAACGTGTGGCCCGCCGCCCCCGCACTGTCCCCGCACTCCGTGCTGCCTTCGGAGAGAACGTTGCGCTTCATTCAGGCCACCCTGCGGCGGCGCAGGGAGCGTGTCGCGGTGGAGCGAGGGACGCGGGAGCGGCGGCGGAGGTCGCGCAGCGCGGACCTGCCGTTCGCCGCCGAGTGCGCAGGCGCGACGAGCAGCGACAGTGACGCGGAGCAAGATATCAACTCGCTGACCGCATCCTCTGTCACACCATCGCTGCACGGCGCTCAGAACCCGCCCGAGACAGAGGAGCACGCGAATGCCACCACCACCACCACCACCAACACCAACACGAACGCAACGTGCACTGTGGCTGTCGGGCAGGTCGGACCATGCCGTGGGAGGGACGGACCGCGGCGCGATGTGGGCCAGACGGACGCTGAGGAAGCGACTGGCAGTGCGGGAGAGCCCCCACGACAGGTGCGCAGGTGCTTCCCCCCGTTGCCAGCCGCCCGTTGGATGTGAGCAGAACCGCTGAACGCGCTCTCTACCTCTCGAGCTCACAACTCCTCCCCTCGACTCACTCCCGCCATCCTCCTCCCCCCCCCCTTCTCCCCCCTACACACACACACACACACAGATGCTTACCAACCCCTTTGCACATCATTCGATGATTAAACCTGTAGTCGAGAAGAAGAGAGTCCGTTATCATGTGGATGACAGGGGTGTAATGGAGAGGAGGAGGCATCCTATACATGCAGAGGGGCACACAAGGAGTCGAAGGAGGATAGCCTGTGCCCATTCTCTCTCCCTTCCTCTCTCTCTCACACAACCTGAAAGGGTAGGTCGACCTTTACTTTGTGTCAAGGACTTCAAAGACGCATTGATTGCTCGACTGCAAACACAATATGGAGCAGCAGCCCGCGCACTCGCCAGGCGGTCGGGATGTCAGTCATTTGGTGTACAGGGAGAACTTTGACTACGAAGGCCAGAACCGGATCGAGAAGCACAAGGATGAGTTGGCGGCAACGTACGACAGCTACCTGGCCGCGCATCCTGAGATCATGACCATGCTCGGTGACATCATGCAGCACGTCCTGATTGTGCAGCCAGCGAACCCACTCGAGGAGATACGGGCCTACGTGCGTTCTCGTGCCCGTCCAGAGTAGCCGCAAGCCCTTCACGGGCTTCTTGTTCATGTAGATAGAACGCAATCCCTCATACAGCAACCAGAAGGAAAGAAGAGAGAGAGAGAGAGACAGGGGACATGCCCACGCTCTCCCACTGGCGGTAAGCGCGCATTCCTGCTCCTCCTATTCCTCCGCTCCCCCAATACCCACTCATTCTCTTCTTTGTCCTTCACCGCTTTCATAGCTGTAGCCGGAGATATTTGCCACTTTTCTTGTCGTGTTCCCTCTCACTCACAGGGCAAGGGGGCATTGATCGAGGGACGCCACAAAGGGAATGTTTAGTCAGCCAAGGCCGGCGACAACGCAGGGGTTTGGTACCGGGTTCGGCACACAGCCCCCGGCACCGAGCGCCGTCCAGGGTCCTCCCGGCGGCTTCGGCTTCCCCAGCACCAACACGAGTACCAACATCACCAGCATGGGTGCGCCGGCGTGGGGGGCATCGGCAGCGAGTGCGCCGCCTGCCGCAACGGCAGCCTCCCCGTGGGGAGCCAAGCCCGCCACCACCACCACGTTCGCGGCTGGCGGCGCATGGGGCACCCAGCCAGGCGCAGCCCCCGCAGCACTGGGGTGGGGCGTGCAACCGCAGGCCCAGCCCGCCAGCGTTGGAGCGTGGGGCATGCAGGCGCAGCAACAGCTACAGCCACAACAACAGCAGCAGTTCGCCCAGCCTCAGCCCAATTACGTCGCACTGCAAGACTTTGCGCGGCAGAGTGCCCTGGCGAGCTTCCTGATGGAGCTGGACAAGGCCTACGATGCGCTGGGGCCAAAGTGCCGCTTCCGCGTCTTTGTCTACAACAACTGCCCGCCTGGCCAAGTGATGGACGCGGTGCAGAAGGAGCGCTTCATTGCCTTTCTCCATGGAGGCGGCGTGCCGGAAGAGGACTGGATGGCGGCCATGCAGAGCAACCCCGAGCCGAGCCACATGTTCCCCCAGCCCCTGCACTTTGCGCAGGAGCTGCAGCAGCGTTGCGAGAAGCAGAAGGCGGAGCTGAAACGGCTCGCCGACCTTGCGGAGGGCTACCTGCGCGACGTGGAGTCGGTTGCCGCTCTCGACGAGGCCAACAAGAGCCGCGCGAAGGTGCTGCGCCAGGAGGATGTCATGCTGCGACGTCGGTGGTACCTCCTGCAGCAGAAGCTCGAGGTGCTGAGCCGTCTGGGTCAGCGCAGCGGGGAGGAGAGCCTGTTGCTGCGCGAGGTGGAGCAGCTGCGGCAAACCCTCGCCGCGCCAGGCCGCTTCCGCGATGCCTTGGAGGGACTGCAGCCTCTGCTCGACAGCGAGGCGGAGCTGTGCGCGGAGCAGCAGAGCGTCCTCGCACAGGCCACCCGCCGCCCATCGCCTGGTGGCAAGACAGGGGACGGCGAGGGCGGTGTTGGGGCGTCGCACGGGCTGTTGCGCTCGCACGTGAACAGCAAGGTGATGGAGGGGTGGGTGGAGTTTGCCAAGCAGATGCAGGACGGCATCCAGTCCCTCAACGGGCTTCTCGAGCGCGACACGAAGGACATGGTCGCCATCCGCGAGCGCGCCTCCCAGTGACACCCCTCTGATCTCTCTCTCTCCTTGTTCCGTCATGTCTGGTGGGGAATGGCTCACCCCCCTTCCCCTCCCCTCAGCCTATGTTGACGACTTGCACTAGACGCCAAAGCACGAGCCATCACCCAAACAATGTTGACGGCATGAAAGCAAATGGCCCAAGGAAGAGAGCGCACGGCACGCGCGACCTCCCCCCCCCCCCCAACCAACCCTTCGATGACTGCCTTTGCCACAACGGATGAAGGAGGAAGGANGCGGTGTTGGGGCGTCGCACGGGCTGTTGCGCTCGCACGTGAACAGCAAGGTGATGGAGGGGTGGGTGGAGTTTGCCAAGCAGATGCAGGACGGCATCCAGTCCCTCAACGGGCTTCTCGAGCGCGACACGAAGGACATGGTCGCCATTCGCGAGCGCGCTTCCCAGTGACACCCCTCTGATCTCTCTCTCTCTCCTTGTTCCGTCATGTCTGGTGGGGAATGGCTCACCCCCCTTCCCCTCCCCTCAGCCTATGTTGACGACTTGCACTAGACGCCAAAGCACGAGCCATCATCCAAACAATGTTGACGGCATGAAAGCAAATGGCCCAAGGAAGAGAGCGCACGGCACGCACGACCTCCCCCAACCAATCAACCAACCCTTCGATGACTGCCTTTGCCACAACGGATGAAGGAGGAAGGAAGGGAAGAGTAGGGGAGCTGCTGCACTTTTGGATTTCCTGCCTTTTCAAGGTCTTCTCACCATCCCACTTCGCCCGCCTCCTTAGCTGTATCCCTTTCTCTCTATAGACTTGTCTCCTTTTCCCACACTCTTCCCCATCCACTCCTCGCTCTCCCGCCATGCTCGGGTCGGCGTGGCGGAACTTCCGATTCTTTGAGTCGGTTGGGCTCAGCGACCCGCCGCTGCTCCCTGCCGGTATCGAAATCGTGAGCTGCGCGGTGAACCACGCCTACCTGTTCGTGGGCGACTGCGCTGGCCGCATCCACGTCATTGACCGCACCACGGCGGGACGGGGTGGTGGTGGCAAGAGTAGCGGCAACGGCGGCCAGAAGGGCAAGGAGGCGACGAGCGCCACTGCCGCGGCTACTACGACCGTCGTCGTCGTGGCCACATTCCAGGCCTACACGGGTGCGGTGACCCACATGAAGTACCTGCGCGCGAGGAACGCGCTGGTGACGCTGGGCGACGACGACGCCCTCAACACGGCCATTGTGCGGCTGTGGCAGGTGGACCAGTGCATCGCTCTCTGTCAGGGCGGCGGCTCCTCCGACGGCATCCCGTTTCGCCCACCCAGTCGCGAGCATCGCCTGTTCAGCGCCAAGCACCCCGCCCCGTCCGCGGCCGCCGGCTCCGTCCTGGTGAAGGTGAACCAGAATGAGGACCGCCTGCGGAGCCTGCGCCTCAAGGCCGGCAGTAGGGAGCTGAGCAAAATGGCCACCGCTGGCGCTGCCACTGCACACCGTGCGGGCCCGTCGTCCCCTGCCTCCCCCACCCACGGCGATGGCATCCCCGCCTCCTCCCTTCTGACGGTCGTGGTCGCCTTTGACGTCTCTGAGGACGGACAGCACTGCGCGGTGGCGCTGACCAGCGGCGAGTGCGTCGTGCTACACGGCGATCTGGAGAGGGACCGGTCGGTGCAGACGCGTCGGATCCGCAGCAGTTTGGCCTCGGGCCGGATGGCGTACGTTGGGTTCCCCCCACGGTCACGCGTCAGCATCGGTACGCGTGGCGACGGCGAGCAGAGGCACGAGCCCGCGGCAGCCCGGAGCGCAGGTAATGGGGCCGGCAGCGGAGAGAGCGGCTTGCAGGTGCTGTTCACCGTGTTCGACAGCATGACGACAGTGTGGTCCATTAGCGCCACGGGGGCCTACACGGAGCACCCGTGCTACGACGGTGGCCGGCTGGCAGCGGCGGGGCCTGGGTGCGCCTGCCTATCCCCAGAGGGCGAACTCATCGTCTGCACGGCTGCTGCTGGCGACGGCGCGCTCGCTGTGCTCGGGCCACAACGCGCAGAACCAGCGACGAGGAGCGGGATCGCCACCACCTCCACTGCCCCAACTGGAGAGAAGACGGGACCGAGCCAACGCTCACTGCACTACGACCCAACCGGAGCGGGGGCGGCGCAGCCAAGCATCACGATTCTTCCCATCGCTGATGACGGCAGCGGTGGGATGAAGCGGAAGAGTGTGCTGTGGCATGCAGGGTACATGGTGCTGCTGTCAGAGTCCCCCACCCGCCCCGAGCAGTTCCACATGCAGTGCTACGACCCGGTCAACCACATTCGTGCCCTCAGCCGCGGGCAGGAGCAGTACACGGACGTCGCATTTGTGCTTTCCGATGGTGCGGGCGAGCTGCTGGTGCTCTCGCAGCAATCGGGAGAGACTGAGCGGCTGGTGTACAACGCCACGGCACTCCGCGAGATTGATACCCTCTCCAAGCTGGATCTGCTCTTCAGCAAGGAGTGCTACAACATTGCCAAGAACATTGCCGATCGCATGGGCCACGACGTCGACCCCGCCCTGCGGCGCCTCATCGAGAAGCGCTACGCAGACTACCTGTACAGTAAGGGCAAGTACGCGGAGGCCATGGACGAGTACATGGCCTGCGTTGGCAGCCTTGAGCCAAGCTACGTGATTCGGCGCTACATGCAAAGCCAGCACATTGACCTGCTTACGCGGTACCTTGAGGAGCTGCACCAGCGGCGCCACGGCAGCGTCGCCCATGTGAGCCACACCACGCTGCTCCTCAACTGCTACATCCGACAGAAGCAGGAGGAGAAGCTGCTCGCGTTTGTTCGCCGCGACGACATTCGCTTCGACGCACCCAACGCCATCGCGGTCTGCCGGCAGGGCGGGTACTACGAGGCAGCCCTGCTCATCGCGGACAAGTACGCGCAGGTGTACGAGCGCGCGAGCATCCTCATCCACGATCTACACGCCCCCAAGGAAGCGCTGGACTACCTCCGCACGCTCGGCGTCGACGACGCGGAGGACATTCTTCAAAAGGCTGGCAAGCAGCTCATCGCGTGGGAGCCGCTCCGCACCACGGACACGTTGCTGCAGCTGTGTGTACGCTGGGGCGGTCCGGCGCGTCGCATGCCGAGCGCGTGGGAGAGCCAACAGCCGCAAGCACGGAAGCCGGCCAGGCGGGCAGAGGCCAAGGATTTCCTCCACGTTTTTGTGGACTCACCGGTGTGCCTCCTCCACTTCCTGCGCGGCATCGTGTCCAGTGGCGTGCTGGAGGCCGACTTCGACACCGCAGAGGACGGCGGCGCCAAACACGACAACGCCGTCCGCAGCGACGACGTGGCCGAGGAGAAGGAGGAGGTGGCCAACCGCAAGGCTGTCTACCACACGCTATTTGAGCTCTTTATTACAAAGGAGCTACGGCAAAGCATCCGCGTGCTTGGCGAAGGCAACGACGCAGAAGACGGGAGGGGGGCGGCTGCCGGAGCAGAGAGCACGCAGCACCAGCAGCAACAGCAACAAGCTGATGATGACCCAGTGTCTGAGACATTTCCTGTGGAGCCGTTGCCGCGGCGCCTGGAGCAGGCCATCACCCTCCTCGAGGCTTACCGCGGCCGCTACGACGACTACGTGGTGCTGAGTCTGTGCCGCCAGCACCACTTTGAGGACGGCCTCGTCTTCCTACTGCGCCGAATGCGCCTCTCTGTGGATCTCATCAACTTCTACGGGGACAAGATAGCCCAAGCCCCGACCCCCGCCGCCCGCCACGACGCCCAGGCCAAGCTGCTGAGAGAGGTGGAGCTGCTGGACGAGCAGGAGAGGGACACCGCTGGCGACGAAGCCGCGGCGGAGCGAGCGGCGGCGGCGCGTAAGTCGACCTGGATGACGCTCCTGTCCCTACTCGTGCAGAGCCCACAGACAGAGTGGCAGGATGTGGTCAAAGTCCTCGACCGCATCGAGAGCAGCGACCTGATCTCTCCGACTGTGGTGATGGAGATACTGTGTGGACCGCACAGCCAGCTGCAGCTCCGCACCGTGCGTGGGTACTGCCAACGCGCCTTGCTCAAGCAGTTTGGCAAGATGAAGGCCGCACAGGAGCAGACCGCCACGCAACTCCGTCGCATCGAGGAGCTCAAGCAGGATATCACCGCCCTCCAAACCACGGCCGTCATCTTCCCCTGCGCGCAGTGTGCCCACTGCGGCCAGCCGCTGGACTTCCCCGCGGTGCACTTCCTGTGCCGCCACAGCTTCCACCAGCGCTGCCTCAACGTCAGCACGCAGTGCAACCTCTGCGCGGGGCAGCATCGCAAGGTGCTCGAGGACGCCAAGGAGCGCATGGACAGTGTGCGGAGCAGCGAGGGGGTGGAGCAGTTCTTCAAACGGCTGGATCGCGACGAGCACAGCGAAAGCGGCCCTGGCGGGTTCGGCGTCGTGACAGAGTACATCGGCAAAGGCGCCTTGGGGCCCGGTTCCTGGACCTCTGCCGCGCTTGCGCAAGCCTCCCCGCGTCGCCCAGAGGCGTCGCTGTTCGCTGCCGACCCCGCCATCCGGGCACAGCGCGGCGGCGACGTCGGCAGGGAAGTGTACGACGCGAACGGCGATGTTGTGGATGCCGACACCGTTGAGTGGTGGTGAGAGCGCTCCTCGGAGAGCGGAAGAAGAAAAAGAGTAGGCACAGATGAAGGCAAGAAGCAAAGGAGGGGAGGTGGGGGAAAGCGGAGAGAAACGGATCACCCGAAGCAGAGAACGCGTCGATGGTGTTGTGCCAGAGGAGAGGAGGGAAGGATTTTGGATGCTCTGCCACTGTGCGAGGTTCTTCGACCGCTCTCTCTCTATCTTCCTTCTCCCCTCCCCCTCCCCTTTGTGCCTCAGAGTCACGGCTGTTATTATCATCATTTCCTCACCGCTTCCTTCCCCCCCCCCTCCACCCGCAATCGGAATGTCCTCTGCTTTGCGTCGCTTCGTTCAGCTGCCCGATGGCGTCAAGGTCGCCGCACTCGGGCAGGGCACCTGGAACATGGGCGATATCCCGTCCAAGGGCGATCAGGAAATGGAAGCTCTGCGAGCCGGCATCAAGGCAGGCATGACACTCATCGACACGGCCGAGATGTACGGCAACGGACGCTCGGAGCGGCTTGTCGGCAAGGCAATCCGTGGCGTCCCCCGCGATCAGCTCTTCCTTGTGTCCAAGGTGCTTCCCAGCAACGCCTCCAAGGCCCGCATGGCTCTCTCCTGCAGCAAGTCCCTGGAGAACCTCGGGGTGGACTACCTGGACCTCTACCTGGTGCACTGGCGCGGCAGCGTGCCGCTGTCCGAGACGGTGGCGGGACTGGAGCAGCTGGTGAAGGACGGCAAGATCCGGCGGTGGGGTGTCTCCAACTTTGATGTCGCAGACATGGAGGACCTGTGGCGCGTGCCCAAGGGCAAAAACTGCGCGGTGAACCAGGTCCTGTACCATTTGGGCTCGCGCGGCATCGAGTTCGACCTGATGCCGTGGCTTGCCGAGCACAGGGTGCCGGTCATGGCCTACTGCCCGATCGCCCAGGCGGGCGACCTCAACGGCGCTCTGTACTCCGACGCCACCGTGAAGCGGGTGGCGCAGCGCCACGGGGCCACCGTCTCCCAGCTGCTGCTCGCCTTCACACTCCACAGCGGCAGCGTCATTTCGATCCCCAAGTCGAGCAGTGCCGTCCACACAGAGGAGAACGCCAAGGCTGACGGCATCCAGCTCACCGATCAAGACCTCCAGGACCTCAACCGCGCCTTCCCACCACCAACACGGAAGATGCCTCTCGACCTGACTTAGTGGCTGACGGGAGTTTGCTGTTTGTATATCGCTACTTTCCTACTTCACTCTCTCTCTCTCTCCCACATCCCTTCATCCCCTTGATGCAAAGAGGAGCCGAGACTGCTACATGGCATGTCTTTCATCTCTTCCTGTGTGCTTCACAGGGACGAGCGTGAACGGAGAGTGTCCCCCCCCCCCCCCTCTCCCTACCCCTTACTACTCTCCCCCTTATCCCCCTATCAGTACACCCTTCCTCTCTCTCCTGCTGCGGCACGCATCCACCCATCCTATACCATTCCTCACTCCTTTCCTACAGGAGGCGGCGGCGTATTATGGGCCGTAAAAAGACATCTCTAGAGACGACGCCGGAGTTGGCGTTTGTGAAGAGCGGCCGCCTAAACCTGATCGTCCACAAGCCGAAGGAGGGACCCGGCGTGGCGGTGGACGTGAACTCTGCCGCCTTTCTGGAAGACAAGCGCATTGTGAAGAACACCAACATGGACCAGGTCATCTTCAAGGACTGCGTTTTCAAGGTGACCCTCGACTTTCTGGAGCAGATGGAGTGCGTCGAGGAAACCGCCGTGCGGGAGAGCACCGACTGGGTCCTCTGCTCCTGTGCGGCTGCCAACTCCTTCTACTCGAAGATCGAGGAGCGCCTCGTGCTGCAGCAGTGCACCGTCTCCACCCAAAGCAACGTGTACCCGCTCGTGGACCCCTTCACCATTGTGCTCCGATTGGAAGACGGAGATGAGTGGGTTGTCGAGCGCGTTCTCCGCTGAGAGCAAAGATAGGCTCCTCCTCCACAAACCTCTTCTTCCTCCTCTTGTCTCCCCTTATTGCTACTGCATCCATGTTCCATCCCTCCAACATACAAGATGGGAACGGTCACAGGAACGAAGCCCCCCCCCCTCCCCCCGTCGACACACTCCGTGTAAAGGGACTGAAAGTACTCGGGGGGAGCTCTGCCAATAAGCCCCCGCCTGCCCGCCCGCCTGCCTCTCCCCGTATCCTCCTCTCTCCTTCCCTCCCTTTCCTCACTGTAATCGCAGAGGGGTACATTCCCACAATTGCTGCCTTCTTCAGTATTCTGTGTCAGTCCACTCTTCCTCTCTCTCTCTCTCTTGTCCTTTCGCCAGACGCGGCCCCGCTCCCCACATGGCAGACACAAAGGTAACCGCACCACAGGGCGACTCCCCTGCCACTCCCTGCGCGGCAGAGGACGACAGGAAGCGCAGCCGCGAGGAAAGCAGATCGAACCCGCTGCCTCCGCCCGTGGCACGCCTCCACAAGGGCAGGGACGGGCAGAGGGGCGACAGCGACTCTGCCGATAGCCAGACATACGTTGACGTGGACGACGGGGCCATCAGTGGGCCGTCCTCGGCGCGTCCCACCGCGAACCCCCCAGGCAGCAACGGCGAGTCGCCGCACGCCACACGCACCTCGCCCGCCCCAAGCAGCCCGGGCACGCACGGGGGCAGCAGTGCCACCACCCGAAAGGACATTGCCTCTGGCAGCAGCGTGTCTGGCAGCTCCCACCACCACGCAGTAGACCAGCGCAAGATGATGAAGCAAGCCACGCTGCCCATGTTTGGCCTGATGGGCGACTCGGCGTCCATCAGGAAGGAGCTGCAGGACCGTGACACGCAGATAGACGAGCTCCGGGCGAAGCTACGGGAGACGGAGGAGGAGCTGGTGCGACGGGACACGGCCGTGGCGTTTGCCGAGTCCCAGATGGACCAGCTGTCTGGGAAGCTGCTGCACTTCCAGTCTGTCATGCGGCAGGAGATGGTCCAGGCATCCCGCAAGGGCCGCGCAGAGGCCCGTCGCGTCCTGCACCAGAAGCACTTTGAGCTGGGCCAGGTCGCGCTGTGGCCCACCAACGGGCGGGAGGTGTGGGTCGAGGGCAACGCCATCCGCGAGATGATACCACTCGAGATGGAGACAAAACAGCGCCGCGACGAGGTGGAGGCGCTGAAGCGGTCGGCCCACACGCTGGTGAAGCAGCTGACCCGACAGGAGCGCGAGCGGGAGGACTCCTCAGCGGGGCCGCCGGACGCGGCGGCTGGTGGCAGCTCCGCCGGCAGCTCCGCTGACACGCTCGTGGAAGCCCAGAAGGAGTTCCACCTGCGCAGTGCGGAGTTGACGGCGCTGACGAATCGGCTGAGCGCCTTCCGGCAGCGCCGCGAGGAGCTGGAGCGGGAGAAGAAAGCCTTTATGAAGGAGGTGCGCCGCATCAGCGACGAGGACGCGTCGCAGTTCGTCGCTGTCGACGCGATCGGGCCTGATAACCGCTACCTGCTGATGAGCCTCCTGGGGAAGGGCGGCTTCTCCGAGGTGTGGCGGGCCTTTGACCTTGTCGATGGGCAGTACGTGGCCTGCAAAATCCACAAGATTGACCGCGCCTGGTCGCAGCAGGTGATGGAGAACTACCGGCGCCACGCGGAGCGGGAACTCATGATTATGCGCCAGCTGGACCACCCCAACCTCACCCGACAGTACAACGTCTTCCAGCTGAGCGACACGATGTTCGTCTCGGTCATGGAGCACTGCCACGGCATGGACCTGGACACGTACCTGAAGCGCTACGGTGGGATGAGCGAGAAGGACGCACAGCTCGTGGTGCGGCAGATGGTGTGCGGGCTCCTCTACCTCGCTGGCCTGGAGAACCCGGTCATCCACTACGACCTCAAGCCCGCCAACATCCTCCTGCAGTCCGACGACACGAGCATCATGGAGATCAAGATAACAGACTTTGGCCTCTCCAAGATCGTCGGCACCGCGCGCGATGGGCCGAGCGACAACCCGTCCATCGACCTCACCTCGCAGGGGTCGGGGACGTACTGGTACCTGCCTCCCGAGTGCTTCGAGACGGCGTCGACGCCGCGCATCAGCAACAAGGTGGACGTCTGGTCGCTCGGCATCATCTTCTACCAGATGCTGTTCGGACGCCGCCCGTTCGCGGAGGGGGAGTCGCAGCGACGCATCTGGCAGGAGCGCCTGATTGTGTCCGCCGCGCGGACCCTCGTCTTCCCAGAGAACCCAAAGGTGAGCGATGAGGCCAAGGACTTCATTCGGCACTGCCTCGCCTTCAACGTGACCGACCGCAGCGACATCTTCCAGGTGAGCCAGCACCCCTACTTGCACCACGTCGGCCGCCGGTCAGGGGCAGCCCGCTCCAAGAACCCCGCGGGCACCACCACCAGCGGCGGCAACAGTGGCNCGACAGATTGACTCTCTCGTGGGCCTGTGTGCTTCCCCCCTTCTTCGCTGTCTTTGTGCAGCCTCACTTTGGGGGAGGGAAAGGGTGGAGGGGGGGGGCACACACTCATGGGTCGCCATAGAGCAACAGACATCGTAAGTGCAGTTACAGAAGTGGAGGACTGCGCGCGTCCTGACAGAGCATCCCCTTCCCCACCCCCCATCACATTGCCATCGGTGGTTGGCATTTGCCTTTATCACCCATCCCACAAAGCTCTCCCTATGTCCCCTGTTATGTCGATTGCAACGCCACTCCTTACTGCTCCCCAGGAAGGTGTGTGTGTGTGTGTGTGTGTGCGCGTGTGTTTGTTCCTTCTCCGGTGCAAGTCACTCTGGTAGCTCCCGCCGCTCTCTGTTAGTGGGGAGAGGCGAGACTGAGAACACGAAGGAGCCAGTGCGCTGGGGGTGGCACCAAAGCATCAGCCGCGAGGAGAGGGGGGACGCCTCCGTGCCTCACCGTGAACCATTCGCTCACTCCCTCCCCTCACCCTACTACTTTCTCCTCCACAGTCCCCAGAAGGTTAGCTCTTGTTCGTGGGTAGGTAAGACGATGCGCCGGGCTCTCTGCGTGGCACGACGACGGCCGCTGGCGTGCTGCACCATTCCCGTGCGCGGTGTCATGTTGACGGGCTTTGCCAGCCACCGCGTCCCAAGCGGGATGGCGGTCCTCCCAGTGCGGGATAGCGAGGCCGTGCTGGAGGAGCTGGCGGAGGCGTACGTGCACATGGACCTGCACACCCTCACTCAGTTCCAGCAGAAGGCAACGCAGCGCATGGCTGGCGCGGGCACGACCATTGGCTATGAGGACGTGCTCCTGCAAGGTATGGGCGGTGGCGGAGGGGTTGCCGTGGCGGCCGCAGCCGCTCCTGCAGCAGCGCCGGCTGGTGCCGGTGGCGCAGCCGCAGGGGCCAGCGCGGAAGGCACTGCAGCCGCCCCCTCTGCCAAGAAGGTTGTGGAGAAGCAGGCGTTTGACGTGACGCTGAAGAAGTACCCAGCGGAGAACAAGATTAAACTCATCAAGGAGCTCCGCGCGATTTGCCCAATGCCCATTCCCGAGGCGAAGGCCGCCATTGAGAAGTGCCCCGGCGTCATCGCAAAGAACATCTCCAAGACGGATGCCGAGAAGCTCAAGGCGGTGCTGAGTGGTCTGGGTGGTGAGGTGGAGCTGGTGTGATGGCTGCTGTTGTTGTTGCTGTCGTTGCTCAACAGGTGACGCCGCGGTTGCGCTTCTCCTTTACTCGATATTCGCTTCCTCCGAGTCATCCCCCTCTCCCCTTCCCCATGCGCACGTAGCAGAGAACACAAAGAAGAAGAGGACAAAGAGAAGAAGAAACTATGCAGCGGCGGCCTCGACCAGCAGTGGGACCAACGGAGAGACCGACAAGGCTTTCCTAGTGCTGTACATCACTCTCTCTCCCTCTCCTTCCCTCTGCCCCCCTCTCCTTTCTGTGTCCTCGAGTTTGCTCGTTGTTGTCTGCCCAGCATACTACACTTACATCTCTACCTCTGCCCCTATTCATATCTCGGCAGCCTTTGCTTCTCCCCCTCCCCCCCCCCTCCCCACCTGCCTCTGCCTCTGAGCGCTACACAGTGGGATCATGCTCCATGCTTGCCTCCCTGTCTTCCTTGGGCTCCTGGAGCTTGTTGCCTTCTTCGTGTGCGACTACATCTACGCCCGCACGCTGAGCATCCACAAGCGCAACTACCCCGAGCTTGACGAGTGCGCGCCGGCGGAGTCACCCGACCTGGACACGGTGGCGGTGCTCGACTCCCTCACCACGACCGCCGTGGAGTTTTACGAGCAGAACCGCGAGCGCATCACAGGCGAGTCCGGCAGCACCACCCGCACCTACACCTCTGCCGATGGGCACGGCCCCGACACCGCCAGCACTGCTGCTGCTGCTGCGGTCGGTGGACACGGTGGCACCCCGAACCCACTCCACACCGTTGTCGTCATCTGCGGCACGGTGGCCCCATTCGCCACGGTGCTGCTCCTACTGTTTCCCGGACTCTTTGGCTGGACAGCCTTCTCCGTGCCAGTGTGGCTTTCCTACTTGGCCATCACCCCTGGCCTCGCCGCCGTCACGCTCTACGGCGCGCGTGCCTTTGGCCTCTCTGACTACGCGGACATCACCAAGTCGCAGTGGATCTCCATGATGTGGCTGCGCCTAGACTTTATGGGCATCATGGGCGTGGTTGCCCTACTGGGGACGGGGGCCTGGCTTGTCGCGGGGTGCCTGTTGGGCGTCGCCGCCTACCTTGCCCACCGCGTCATGAAGATGGAGAAGCACCTCAGCCGCATCCAGCGCGACACGCAGCTAGTCCGCGACGAGGTCGATGTCACTCGGGTGCTGAAGCCCGGCTCCGCGGAGTCAAGGAAGGCCATGGGCATCCAGGACGGCTACAACGCCCTCTCCCGCTAGCGAGCGGGTGCCTGCTCTCTGTTGACCCGTCTCCTCTGTTTGCCTTTCTAACACCAGGGCCATTCTAACACTCTCCACCCACTCCAAAGGGAAGAACAGGGAAGCAGGGAGAAGGTCCCCCGGTACTCCCCACCCCACACCCCATGCGAGATGCCGTTTCGTGTGCCGCTATCATTGTCACATCACCCTGTCCGCTTCTTTCCCTCCCTCCTCCGTTTCTCGCAGGTACAATCTCTTTTCTGCTTTTTGTTTCTCCTTCCCTTCCTCTTGTCGTCTCGCTGCCCCATCCCCCCCCCCCCCCCTCCTCCTTCATCCCTTCACTTCATAGACTGTCACAGCCGGCATAGAGTGGTGGTGCTTCTCTTCCTGTATCATTACCGTGGCGCACACGCACACACACCCTTACACACACCAAAAAGGGGCAAATAGAAGAGAGCCGTAGCAGCTCTCGCTGTGGCAACGTGAGGCAATAATGCTGCGACGCAGTCTCATCAGAGCCTTGGAGCGGAAGGCCGTCAATAGACCCGTCATGGCCAAGGCACGCGGCGTTCCGGGGCGTGCTCGGCATGGCCCTCCGGCTGCCACCGTCGTCACCGCGGGGGAGCCCATCTACACCGGGGAAGAACTCGACCTGCCTCCGCACGTGCTGCGAGAAGAGAGGGCACCCGCTGCGACGGGCCGCCGGCAGCAGCAGTCACCCATGATAGCGACGCGCGGCGGCGGCCGCATAGAAAGCACACCGCGTGCCCGTAGCCGACTCCCCACGCCTGCAGCAGTCAGGGCAAGGGACGACGAACGAGAAGACGAGGCAGAGGAGGAGCTCGACGGGGAGGGAAGCCGGGAAGAGGATGATGATGCCCCCGTCTCCGCCGCCGTGGCAGCTGGTCGCGGACGGGGCCTGGATGGAGATGAGGTCGACGGCGATGAAGGCGAGGAGGAGGAGGAGGAGGAAGAAGATGCCGATGTTGGGGGAGATGACGGGACCGAGAAGACCGGTGGTGGTGGTGGTGTCTCGGGTGCCCCCGGCAGCGCACAAAAGTCAAAGGAGGCGTACAGGTTTCTCCTGGATCACATTGACGCCGAGATCGCTGCGCTGCAGCGCCGGCACACCGCCGTCACGACCCGCCGGCAAACGCTGGAGGAGCGGAACGCCCACCGCATCAAGGAGCTGTTCGAGTTCATGGAGAGCCCGTGGATGCTGCTCGAGTCGGAGGCGTCGCCGCCGTTTCCCGCGACAGGGGTGGACGTGTACCTGAAGGAGCAGCAAGGCAAGAAAGGATCGGGGCACAGCGGTGGCAACGCTCCTGCCGCCGCCGCTGGAGCGAGCCACGGCGACGGCCACGGCGACAAGATGTTTGTTCTGGCCTGCCACAAGAACTATCGCAGTCTTCCTCTGGCAGAGAAGCGCTTCTACGAGGAGGCCGCGAACTACAACGCGGCGGTGCGCCAGGAGCTCAAGTACCGGCTGGCGACGGGCTGTGCCCGCTTCGAGGCCTTTTGCCAGCAGGTGAAGGAGTGCACGGCGGACATGGCACGCGCCGGTCAGGTGCCGGAGCTGCCCGCTACCTGGCGCAGCCACGGAGGTGGCGGCAGCAACGGCGCGAGCTACCAGGGTCTTAGCAAGTGGCAGCGCACGGCACGCCAGGCCCAGGCCACGGCAGCCGCCCACGAAGCCACCACCGCCGCCGCTGCCGTTGCTGAGGAACGGAAGGGACCCGCCACCGCAGGGCCCGGGAAGCGCGTCAGAGCCCACCGCAAGGTCAAAGACGCTGCTGCTGCGGCGAAGAAGAAGGGGAAGCGGGCGAGTGAGGGGGACACCGGTGAGGAGGAGGAGGAGCCAGCGGAGGTGGAAGAAGACGTAGAGGAGGTAGAGCTCAAAGCCTTCGCCGCGCAAGGCGGCAAGAATGGTGGCCGCAAGCGCGCGGCTGCTGTCAAGGCGGCGGCAGCAAAACCGGTGCCGAAGCCAGCGAAGGCAAAGGCCGGTGGGGCGAAGGCCGCGTCAGTGTCACCCGCCCAGCGGAAGGACAACACAAAGAGCAAGCCCGGTGCTGGCAACAGGAACAAGGGAAAGGGAAGGGGCAAGGCAAGCGTGCCAGCCACTTCCTCGTCGACTGCGGCGTCGGCGTCCCGCTCTGCCTCGATCCCGCTTCCCGACATGAGCAAACTAGCCACAAAGAAGATCAAGAAAGCAGCGGCCGCTGTGGCTGGCAAGAAGGCCATCAAGAAGACCGTGAAGCCGAGCAGTCCAGCACCGAAGAAGTCGGGTGGCAAGGGAAAGAGAAGGAAGTGATTGGCTGGATGCGTGGGCGGTGGTGGTGTTTGTGTCGAGGGGGGAGCCCTGTCCATGGGATGGCATGAACACGGGCTGGGCTCCCTCGTCTTCCTTTGCTGTCGTTTCTTTGAGGAGGGGAGGGGTGGAGAGGGGTTCGATCTACCTCCCTCCCTCCCCTTGTTTGCTGCGGCAGTGGCAACAAGCGTTCCTGCATAGAGAGGGTGACCATACAGCCCTGACACGGAGCATACACGAAAAAAGAGACAAGACAGTGGAAAAGCAGGCGGAGGCGATGCCGCAGACGTGTCGCAGCGCGCTTTGGCTTCCTTGGGAGATGACTGCGTCCTGTTAAAAGGGGGGAGGCAGTCTTCCTATCTTCTCCTTTCTTTCCCTCTCGCCGATGTTTCAGCCTTCGGCGTGTTGGCTTCTCCCCCTTTCCTCTCGTCCGCTCTCGTGGCACGCTCCGGAGAACGGTGGCTGCGCACGTGTAGGTGTGTAATGTGCCTGTGCGTAGAGTCTTGCCTCCTCCTCCTCCTCTCCCTCTTCTCTCCCCCTCTGTATGCTATGTGCCCCCACGCTGAGGTAGTCCCTTGCTCAATCAGTGTGGCACATTCTCCGTCCTATTATTGCTACTATTCTTATTTCCGGCCCGCCTTCTGTGTGTTTGTGGCTTGCCCTCTAACCCTTTGTGTGTTCCTCTAGACAGACCGTGGATGAAGTACATCCCTTTGGAGAGCTTCGAGACGATCAACTCGCTGCTGCAGGGTGTGGAGGCCCTGGGGTGCCTGGTGACGATCCGGCTGGAGGCGTACACCTGCCGACACACGCGGGAGGAGAGGCAGATAGCCACCAACCTTGCGGAGTACTACACCCACGTGCAAAGCACGCCGCCCATATCGCCGTCGCCGATCCTGGTGGGGCCCAGCGCGACCTTTGGCGTTGGCGAGGGGGAGCAGGAACAGCACCAGGGGGGGCAGCTCGAGCTGCCACCGCCCATGGTGCTTGGCAGCGTGGTGGTCCCGGGGCCGCCGGATGCGACCAGCGGGGCGGGGCCATCGTCCGGTGCCACTGCTGCTGGCA
>JASAOB010002567.1:13509-24270 GCA_030849825.1 Herpetomonas tarakana | reverse complement strand
CTAAACGGACACACACCGACCAAGAAGACAAGCAAAAAACAAAAAAAAAAATGCAGCGAAGAGGAGGATGAAGAAGAGCACTGTCTGAGAAGTCGTACTGCTCGTCTGATACCAAAGAAGGATGGGGAGGGGGGCGACGAGAGCGAGAGGAGAAGACGGCACGTGGATAGCAGCGCTAGCCTTCTTCGTTTCCTTCTCCGATATGTGCGCTTTATCTTCCTTCTCCCTTTTCCCACAAACCTGTTGGCAGAGGAAGCAGCAAAGAGAAGAGAAGGAAAGCAAAGTCTCTCTCCCTCTCACTCACCACCACCACCCCACCACCCACCCACCCACTAACCACTAGCCACTAGCCCAATTACAGCACGATTTCGATTGATTTACTTTCCTTCTTCGTATTACTTCCTCTCTCTATCATTGGCTGTACCGCTCACTCCCTTTCACCTCCTTCCTCCTCCCTCAATGCAAACCCACAGAGACCACAACGCCAACAACGACTTAGCTACGGACAATGGATATGAAAGGAAGGCTTTCGAAGAAGGACAATAATGGCAACGGTAGCAGCAGCGCATCTCTCGCAGTAGCGACTCCTTCCTCATCTCCAGTGTCCGGCCACACCTTCAGTACGAGAGACATCATCCTGACCTCTGCCCTCACGTTCTTCGCCACCCTCTCCGTCGTGTTCATCCTTGTCGGTGTGACTGTGTACCGGCTTTCCCGTCGGCAGCAGCGGGAGCGCGAGCGCGGCGCGGCACGGGACGGGGCGGCAGGGGTGCTGACGCTGCTGCGGCAACGTCTCCTCCATCGCCGGCTGGGGCAGCGGCGGGCCCTCGCACCACCATTGCAGGAAGAACTGCTGCTGCGTGAGGGCTACGGCGATGGGATGGACAACCTGTGGGGGCAATGGGAGGCCGATATCATGGCCGTGGAAAGCCTCTGGAACTGCCTCGAGGGGGATGTCTGGAGCCCGTGCGGAAACCGGGAAGCCGGGGAAGGCACTGCCCTTCTTCTCGCAGCGCAGAGGCGCGGCATCGTGGACAGCTCTTCTGCACTACTGCACAAGAACGGCTATGGCTACGGAACATTAGACGGCGCGAGGCGGGACGACCCGTCCGCTCCTCAACTACACACGCGGAGGAGGGCGGGTGAAGAAGGCGACAGTGCGAATGGCAAGGGCGTGCTGCCAGCTACCCAAGAGGTAAGCCCGCCCCAGCTGCCGAGGGGCACGGCGCTGCTCGGGACCGCGCTCCCGTGCGGGGCCGGCATGCTTCCCCCTGTGACCACCACCATCGCGCAGAGAGAGAACGCGCCGCTCGTGGCCGCCATGGACGGTGAGCCACCATCTTTTGCGCCATTCCAACCCCGTGACGACAAGGACAAGACGGTGCTCAACACAACGCACGACTCCCGCTATCAGATTGTCAAGCGCATCGGCGATGGCGCCTTCTCGTCCGTCTACCTCGTCAAGCGCAAGCACGATGGCAAGCGGTACGCGATGAAGTACCTCATCTGCGCCGACGATCGGGAGCGGCTCGCGGCGATCCGCGAGTGCGAGACGATCAACAGCGTGCAGGGGCACCCGAATGTGATTCGGCTTGTCGACATGTTCATGAACTTTGATTTCCAGGCGAAGCGGTCGCATTTCCCGCAGGAAGGAGAAGACACGTCATTTGGTCGGCACTCGGCCATCCGAGCCCTCAGCTCGCGCACCGTGTCCCCAAGGCTGGCGGCTGCCTCACTCTTCACAATGCAGCAGCAGCCATTCACGCTGGCAAATGGCGGCAACCCGCGGATACCGGAGCTCTCCAGCACCGGCCCACGTCGTCCTCCGCAACAGCCGCCCACAGAGAAGCCGCCTTCACCTCCTTTGCAGCTGCTCGCGCTGCCCCCGCAGGATGGCCACCACCAGCCTCCTCACACACGGTCCGGACAGAACGAGGGCTTTGAGCTCAAGAGGAAAGCGCATACCTCGCCTGTCTCCTCTACACCCCACTGGACCCGAGTGCCGTTCGACGGTAATGTGGTGGCGATAGCGATGGATGGGGGGCGGGTAGCGGCACCTCCTGCAGTCGCGAATGCGGCCGCGACGACGCAGGCCACCTCGTCCCTGAAGGAGCACACGGCAGCAGCGACCTCCGCCGCCACCTCACCGAGCACCGTAGCGATGAAGAAGGAGGAGGCCACACGGATACTCCAGGCAATCGCCGCGGCTGCCACGAGTGTGAAGCCCACCAACGAGCGTCATAAACAGCAACGACCGAAAGCGGTTGGAGAAGAGGGTGAGGAGGGTATGATGATGACCTTGTACAACGAGGACGGGACCCCGATGCGGCCCACGGGTGCTGACTGGGCCAGCGACGGCGACAACGGCGACGACAACGACGGCGATGCCGATGGCAGCAGCAGCAACACCCCAAAACGCACTGTAAGCACGCCGCAGAAGGTGGCAACACCGCCACCACCCGCCGCCGGCATTCACCTACGCGAGTGGGACCTTGGCACTACCCGGGATGCCGCCGCCATGGAAGCTCCGCTACTGATGCTAAGCGAAACCGACACGGAGCGCCTCATGCGGGAGGCACGGCAGCAGCGGTACCGAGCGCGGCAGGAGCGATGGCAGCAGCAACAGGAGCAGAGAGGGAAGGATCCGAGCCCGCGGCCCACCACCACCATCACCACCACCGCCTTCCCTGCGTCTCCCCAACAGGCTGCCGCCGCCACGGCCCAACCTGCGGAGGAGGAGGAGGCGAGAAGTGCGTCCCGCTCCAGCGGTGCCAGCGAGGACGAGCCGGTGCAGCCCATTCAGCGGGTTTCACCACCCGCCGCAGCCCCCACAAGCCACCGCGCCGCCAGTGCCAGTCCAAGCACCAGCGCCTCTGACGGTACGCGCAGCAGCGGCTGCGGCAAAGCACAGCCGCACGACCACCCCCACCCGGAAGAAGAAGGAGAGGATAGGGCACCGGCCACCACCACCACCACCACCACAGGAGCAGGACCAGCACGGGGCAGCTACGCTCCGAAGCGAGCGATGGCACCCCACCCCTCCTCCTCCTCACGGCACGGCGATGTGACCGCCGCTCCGGCGATGAAACCGCCTTCGGCCTCTGCCTTCCCCACCGCGTTTCCGGCGGGCTTCGACACGTTCCTCGTCGTCAAGGGCTCCGCTGCTGCTGACCACAGTGATGGTGATAGCAGAAGCGCGCAGAGTCCATTGTCGGGTCAGGCGCAGAGAACATCACCGTCCCCGCCTGGCGGATTCTACGGACGGGTTCCCGCAACCGTGGCGGGTCCGACAAGCATTGCCGTCACGCACACAGGACGCAGCTACAATGCAAACTTTGCGCAGCACCTGCAAGTCTCCCAACAACAACAACAACACCAGCAGCAGGATGGGCTGGCACAGAACGGAGACGCCGCGCAGAGCTCACGACGGACAGTGCCGCCAGACAACGCCACCAACCTCTATGCAAACGCCAACGCCTTCCCTTTCTCTATGGTCCCAGGGGCCTCGCACGTCGTGGCTCCGAGCCGCCCGGTGTACAATGGAAACATGCAGCAGCAGCAGCTACAGGACAATGGAGACGATACCTCGGCCAGGGGCAGCGCGCTTGTGGATCTGGCAGCCTTTGAGGAGCGAAGTCGGACGACGGGGAACGTGGTGGGCTACAACGGCGCTCGCTACTACTCACCCATGCCGGACGGTGGGCAGCAGCAACAGGGGCGGATGATGTGGCGTGGTGGTGATGGTGGTGGTGGTGGTGTCGACGTCCCCTCACACCCACCAGATGCAGAGGCGAGAAGTGCGGGCCTTTTGGGTGTTCGTGACACAGCGCAGCAGAGGGCCGTCACGATGCACTACACCAACTTCCCCGCCCCCCGCGCTCCATTCCTACTCAACGCGGACGGTAGGAGTGAAGAAGGAGGAGAAGGGGGGAGGGGGGGAGACACGCTGCTTACCCGTGTGCAGTCTCCACCACTGGGCTCATTTGTGCTGCACAAGGATAGCCGCACCGGCACATTTGTGAATCCCTACTCGCAGAAAGCATCTGCCGTCCGCCCACCAACGCCACTGCCGCCCTCGCCTGCCTTGTCGCCTGCTCAACTCAGCACCGCTACCGCTGTGAGGAACAGCTACGCACCTCGGAATAGCAACGTAACGAGCCTCGGGAACGAGGGGAGCACCACCAACACCACCGCCGGCGCTGCTGAAGTGCGCTACAACGACTTTGACATCACGACACGCGCATTCAATCGACCCTTCATCCCCAACCGCGACGCGATGAACAACCCTGTGGAGGAGTTACCCTCCCCTACGACACGCAACACCAGCGGCAGCGGCAACGGGGACGGCGATGGCGAGCTGACGCCCATCTCGCGACAGCTGCAGATGCTCCATCGGCAGGAAGAGGGTCAGCCAAGCGCCGGGCCACAGCAGTCGGCACCACCTCCCCCTCCAGCGTCCTACGCCCCCGCACGGGGTGGTGCGAACGCAGGGAAGCCCCTCCCTACCCCTTCCGGCAGTGATGGCGATGCTGGCAGCCCGTGTATGCCGGACGTGGCCGCAACAGTGCCAGCGGCACCGGCGCCGCTGACGGTGGCGGGGGCGATCCGAGCTGCCCGCGCGGGACTGGAGGGGGAGCGCATGCACCTCTACGACGGCAAGCCGCACGTGACCATCCCACCCCCACCGCAGGGCATGGGAGGCACGGCACGTCTCCTCATGGACGACATCGTCATCCCACCCGTCATGGCCGAACCCCGTGGCCCGTTCCCGGCGGGAGCGGCAGCGGCGACAGCGACCAAGGCCGCGGGGGCCAGCCACGTCCCTGTGTATCGCAACGCGAATGCCTCCTGGAGGAGCAGCCTCGGCAAGCCCGCGACGCCGACGACCACCAGCAACGCCACTCTCGCAGCGGCGGTGGTGAGCGCAAAGCAGCAACAGCAGCAGCAGCCAACGTACCTCCCAGTGAAGGAAGCCGGGGAGCCGCTGAGCAGTCAGCTCTCGCAGTCCACAAGGCTGTCAGACTCCACCGCCTCCTCCCCGACGCACACGGGGTACCTGTGCCTGGTGATGGAGTACCACCCCATGGGCGACCTCTGCCGCTATGTGCTGCGCAACAAGGAGGCACTGGCGAAGCAAAAGCGCTTGGCAGCACAACAACAACAGCAGAGCACCTCGAACACGACAGCCGCCACCTCGCGAACGACAGCCATCTCATCCTCTCCAGGCTCCTCCTCGCTGAGCAAGCAGAGTATGCAGCAACAGCAGCACCAGCAACAACAACAACAACAACAAGGCCAGCCGCGGCAGCCGCCTCCCGCGCGGTTGATGTACCCTGTACGGCAGCAATCGGCCATCGCGGGCACCAGCGTGACTACCCATAGCAACCACAACAGTGGCGTCGGCCATCAGCTCCCCCTCGGCACCAGCTCGAATGCACTCAGCGACACACGCTCCCGCGTTGGGGGGGCGGCCGCCAGCATCACGACACCTCTCCCCTCCCAGCACGTACAGAAGCCGGCAGATCCGACGGCCAACAATCCCCTGACAGAGGCGCAACTGCTGTCTATTGCATTCCAGCTGGCCTCGGTGCTGGACCACCTGCACAGTCAAAGCCCGCCCGTCGTCCACCGCGACCTGAAGCCAGAGAACATCCTCATCAAGGGGGACCCAAAGGATTTGCTGCTGATGTACCACCAGCAGCAGCAACTACAACAAGAAGAGCGGCTGCGGCAACCATCCGACGATGCCAGGGAGGAGCAGAAGGAGGACGAGGGGGGGAGGCACCCTCGCACGGGCAGCTCCGTCAGCGCGCGCTTCTCTAGTCGTAACCCAGGCAAGGAGAAGCAGCAACAGCAACGGGGCCGCAAGGGCTTTGCGGAGCACCAAGGATCTGCCGCTGCCTCCCAACGCCGTGGTACACCTATGGCGGCCTTGCAGCGTGTTGGTAGCAGTGTCTCTGCACGCGTGAGCTCACCGCACGGCTTCGAGCCACCCTCCTCACCAGGCAACTCCTCGCCAAGCGCGAGTGGCGTGGCCAGTCCTCTGTCGCTTGCCCCGCCATCCTCCGCGGTGTACAGCATGTCGGGCAGCACTTGGCACGGTGGGAAGGGTAGGAACGTGGATGTCGACGCAGTGGCCGAGGTGCGCGTCTGGCGCAACATTATCCCGGTGGTGGTCACAGACTTTGGCCTCGCCATTGTCCAAGAGGAGCACCGCCGACAGGGCAGGGGCGGCGGCACGCGGCCCTACATCGCGCCAGAGAGCTGGAAGGGGATGACGAGCACGGCGAGTGATGTGTGGGGCTACGGCTGCGTGCTGTACGCGCTCGCGACGGGCCGGCTCACCGCCAAGGACGTCCGCATCATGTCCGTGGAGGCAACAAAGAAGGACCGGAGTTTTGCCTCGATGGTGCTGAACGACATCATTGGCTGCCGCTACTCCCTCGCCTTTGCCAGCTTCGTGGTGTCGCTGCTTGTCGTGGACCCCGCGAAGCGGCCGACGGCGGCCATGGCCGCGCGCTGCTTCCGCGTCGGAGAGGACGAAGACGGCGAGGACCTGGTCCTCTTTGATGAGGCATCGCCCTTCTTCAGCAACGTGCTGGATCTGTGAAGGGTGCCGGACGGACGGAGGGGAGGAAGGCGTACTCCCACGACAAGTGGGAAGCGACATCTCTGCGTGTGTGTGTGTGTGTGTGTGTGTCTAGAGTCTCTCGATCCCTTGTGCGCTGCTTGCTCTCTTTTCGCTTTCCCTCCCTATTCCTGCCTGTGCCGTACCCGTTGCTCCGTTGTTGTGGCTTATATTGCTCCCTCTCCGTTCTTTTGTTGAGCTCTTTTTCTCGCCGTCCTCCCTCGTGGTCATCGTCGACCTCGTGGTCGCGGTGTGGGTGCTTCCCGCCGTGCCCTCCTGCGCGGCATCCTCCAGAGAAGAGCGAAGTCTACAAAAAAAAAAAGGCAAATGGACAAGTACCTACGTTTTTGACCGACATGATGGGTGTCAGGGGGAGAGAGAGCGCGACAAAAGGATAAAAAGACTATCACAGCAACTCTGCAGTTCCCTCACCCTCCCATTCTCCTCTGTCCCTCTGCGCGATGAAATCGATGAACTCTCTCCCCCTCCCATTCTCCACTCGTATCCTCCCTTCGGCAGTGTCCAGAAGCTGACGTTTCAGAGGGGGCTAGCCTCTTTACCTATAAGGCGTGCCTCTGGCTTGTTTCGTTTCATCTTCCCTCCATTACCGCTGCTACCACCGCCACCACTACTGCCTTCACGGCAGGACAGAGAAAGGGAGAGTGTGTGAAGGAGCAAAGGTCGTCATGCGCCGGGGCACTTGTGCGCTGTACAAGTCGACAGCCTCGCTGCTCTTCCTATCCTCGCTGTGGGGCTCCGGGAAGGGAGGCGGCGGGAGGACCAGCGTGGCCGACATGCGAGAGCGAGCGCAGGTTGCCGCGCAGGTGCTGGGCGAGACGACCAGCGGCCTTGGCGGCGCTGGCACAGGCCGTGCCCTCAACCCGGACGGCTCTGTCTTCACAGATGACCTCAGCAAGTCGAGCCCCGACCTGAACGAGAGCACCTTGAGCCCGCTCGGGAAGAAGTTCCAGCCCGGCTCTGGTGTCGCTCCTGGCGGCGCGGGTGCCACCGTGCCCAAGCAGCCCATTGACGACGTGCTGATGAGCCGCCCGGAACGGCTGACGGGCCCGAACCGAATGCCCCTCACCTACGAGCTCGACGCCCAGCGCGATGCCCGCGCGCGGCTGGAGGAGAGGCAAGCCCAAGACGCCGCCTACTACGCTGCGTACGACCAAAACAACATGCCCCGCCACCCTGACGACCCATCACGGCGGTACGCCGAGTGGGAGTTCAAGCCCGATGACGACCACAAGGCCCTCGTGCTGCTGCTCTACCGCAACATTCTGAAAGGGCTTATCAATTTTAAGTCCATCCGGCGGCGCAGTTTAATCGCCTACGCCCGTCTGTCCTTCCGGCGTCGCAGCGCTGCCACGGAGAAGCTGCTGATTGACGAGTGCGTCGAGGAGGCCCGGCGCGCGCTCTACGTCCTTGGCAAGCACCACCAGTTCACCGTCACGCGCGAGTACGAGTTCGACTCCATGAGTCTGCCCAAGGATACCGGGCAGGACGTGAAGACCTACATGGAGGAGCACTACGACCCGGAGATGTCCCGCATGCAGTTCCAAAACTTCACCGACGTGCAGCCCGGCAAGGAGCACCTGCACCGGCAGAACCTTAGCCCGACCGGCGGTCAGCACCACTGGCGCGATCAGAAGAACTCAGCCAACTACCGACCAGAGATTAAGGAGGAGGACAAGGTGTTCCGGCCGCCACCGCCGCCGGGCATGGCGTAGCTCTGGTGCTTACGGGTGCAAAGGGGGAGGGAGAAGAGCAGCAATAGTAGCAGCGAAGGAATGACGAGCACTCCGTCACACACACACACACACACGCACACGCACGAGAAGAGAGACCGACGTACCGTTTCACCTATCCCCCCTGACCTCTTCTCCGCCGCCACCGCTGCGGCTCGTCGTTCAACTTTGGCATTTTAGTTTGCACTCCCGTGACGTGCTGGCATATCACCTTACTCACTCACACACTCACTCACATTCACACATATCTCCCTCCCCCACCTTCGCTCTCCCGCGTTCTTCCTTCCTGTTGTTCCTTCTTTCCTCCTGCTTGTTTAAAAAAAGCAGTGGGGCGGGAAGGGCTGTGCATTCGGACAGTGAACGGAGGAGGAGCTTATCATATGCATATCGATAAGAAAACTGGGGAGAAGAGAAGAAAAAATGAGCTCCGTATTGCAAAGGAAGAGGGAGAGAGCCGTGGGAGGGGAAGGTCAAACGCGAAGGAGGATGCCTCCTCCCCCCCCCCCCCTATTACTTCCTTCTCCCCCCGACCACCACCGTCGCTCCGAGGGGATGTCGCATGTCGACAGTCGCGTGCCTTCTGGCGAAAAGGGGGAGGAGGGGGGATACAACACCCAATGTACTCATGCTGCCTGCCCATCTACCCTTGATGCATTTTCTCCCATTCTCCCTCACCACCTCCTTTCTCCTTATGCTGTCATCTCCTTCCCCACATCCACACACTTTCCCATCCTTGCAAGGTTTCCTCCTTTCACTTCTACACTTGGCGTTGTAGGACAACGCCACACATACATCCGTTTTCTTTTTTTTTCTTACTTCTCTCTTCTCCATTCTCCACCTTTCCTTCTCTTGTTACACACTATTCGTACTTTCACCTCAATACCCACACACACACGCACACGCACACACCTTGCCTCGCTTTCACTGGTCTGACCCCTCTGCCTCCCTCTGCCTCCTTCCCCACCTTCCACCTTCTTCGAGGGAAGTAGTAGTGTCTATACCGCTGACACCGTGCTCCCAGGGTGAGAGAAGTATAGAGAGAAGACGAGAGTACACGCCAAAGGACGCGCATATCTCATCCCATCGCTCCTCCCCTCTCCCCCCTTCCTTGTTGTTCCCCATATCGTCACACAGACATCGCTCTTCATCCTAGTTCGTTGCGCTGCATCCTTCGGCTCGTTTTCCTCTCTCCCTCCCTCCTCCTCTCTCCCTTTGCTGATCCAGTCAGTATCCCCTCCCCTCCAAAGCTGCACATAGCCACCACCGGAACTGACTGTACTTCTACTATAACCTTGTCCACCCTCCTACTCCACCCCCTCTGTTTCCCTCCGTTTCTCTGTCTCCTACGCGCACTATCACTTTTTTTCTCCTTCCTTATAAAGAACCGCTCCCTATACATCATCTCTACTCCCCGTCTTCCCCCTGCCTCCACCACCACCACCACACATACCGTATACAATCTTCCTCACACACTATCTTGGACTTGCAATTGCTGCCGCTTCGTCCACCTCACACACACGCGAAAAGGAACTCGCTCTCTCTGAGGATCACCCGAGCACAGGCAAACGATATAAACTGTTTCCGTCACACGAAACATCAGATTAAAAAGGCTCTACGAACGCATACACGCATTTGCAAGGAAGAAAAAAGGAGGGTGAACATCGGAGCAGCTCCATCAGGACCGCACTCCCGCCACCCACGCTTGAGGAGTGTGGTGTCTCTGTCTGCCTTATTGTCTGTGTGTCTGTGTGTGTACTTCCCTTCCACTTCCCACACTCGACAAGGGGGGACAGGTGAAGCCCATCTCATTTACGTGTTTTATACTAACGGTGCTACCAGATATACACATTGTCATCATTCCATTTGTTTTTGCTCTCTGCCTCCTCTTCTCGGCAGTGCTTTCCTTGACCTCCACCTCCACCTCCACCCTCCCCCCCCCCCCCCCACTGGTCACCCTCCCCCCCGGTACACACACGACCGCTGTTCATTTTACTCGGTTATAGCTATTGGCTCATCCCCCCCCCCCCCCCCACTGCTGCTCGTAAGCAGTCACACTGTTTCTCTCTCCTCATTGTATGAAGACAGGCAAAACGTCTATTTCTCGCTTTTTGGCCCCCTCTGGCTCGCCTTTTCTGCATATTCATTGCCTCACTTCTCTCGATCGATATCTCCTCTTGAGTAAAGTTCCCCCCTCCTCCTCCTCCGCCGCTCTCTGTCACTCTGTCACTCTGTCTCCTTACCCCTTTTGCTTTCTCCCCCCTCGGCACCTCTCTTCTACTTCCGCACGTGTACGGCATTCATACTCCTTTTCTTCTTCTTCGCTCTTGATACACACGTGTGCTTTCTCCAGCGCCAACTCTCCTCGGGCCGCGCGCGCCCCCG
>JASAOB010002567.1:0-13359 GCA_030849825.1 Herpetomonas tarakana | reverse complement strand
CCCCCCCCCCCCCCCACACACACACACACCCTTCCTCCTCCTTCTCAGTCGTCTCCCCCCATCCCTGCTGTTGATTTCACATCAGTTCTTCTTCCTCATTCCACCCTCTATCTTTCCCTCATATCAAATCTTCTATTCTTACCCTTATTAGTTGCGCTTCCCTTTGCTGCGTGTACGGTGTGTGTCCGCATCGCCTTTCGCTCCTCTCCCCTCTCTCTCCCCATCCTCAGGAGCGAGTGAGCGAGAGTACTTCCTTGCTACTCACCGGCGCGCGCACACACACACACGCACATTCGTGCTATCCAACCCTATGCATCCACGCTCCGCATCCTGCAAGGATGGGGAGAGTGTCAATGTGCAGAAGAGGAGTTCACACGAAGGGAGTGCTGGAGGCTCCGCGGCATCGACGAGCTCGCAGTCTAACATAGCTGCTGTAAGGCAAAATCTCCTGCGGGCCAAGGCACGACAGGGTCGGGATAGCGCCATCGCTGAACCTTGCCGCGAGGATAACGGCACTGCAACTGTCGCGATGTTAGCCAACATGCCAGACTCGCAGCAAAGACGGCAGCTCAGGGGGCTGAAGGCGCTCTCATTGCTCAGCATCAACCCACAGCCCCTCGTCGCGACTCAGAGCAACCCGCAACGACTGCCGCTCCACACGGCACCGTCTGCTTTAGCCTCTGACGCCACTCTGCCCTTCCCCCACGTCGGTAGCGACCCCACAGTGAAGCTGTCGCTCGCCTCCATCAGGACACGCTCCGTCACCCCTGTCCTGCGTGCCGGAGCCACGGCGGTGTCCCCCACGACCAAGCTGCACCTTCGTCGGCGCTCCACCCCCGCAACGAGTCCCACCAGTGGATCCCCCCGCCGCAATAACAACAGTAGCAGCGCCAACACCAGCAGCATCTGCGCCAACCACAGCACGCGGCTGCCTTCCCCTTCACCGCTGCTGCTGCGACGACGCCGGCAGGCGAATGACATGTCAGCCATCACGAGGAATGCCGGAGAGGACACCTTGGCAGGCGAGGCACTCGCAAGGCCAGCGGAGGACGGAGGAGCGGGCACCATCGACCGCACCGAGGCGTTGGGCGACAAAACAGTCTCCCGACCGCACGCAGAGGCCTGCGTCCCCGCAAACCTTTCTTCCACAGCAGCAACAGCAAGCGGCAAGGCAACGACGATCCGAGGGAAGCGGACAACAGTGAATGGTAGTGACACGGCCTCCCCAGCGCCGTCCACGGGACTTAGCCCCGCCATGTGTGATCCGGCAGCCGGCCAGTCGCAGAGGATCTTGAACAGCAACACTTGCAGGGGGAGCAGTGCTGTCGCGGCAGCGGAGAAGACCTCTGCGAGTGCTTTGCCAAGAAATGTGGATCCGTCGTCTGCGTCGGACGCTACCTCGAATCCATCTGCGATCTCTCTCCAGTCTCTGCTGCCCCTCACGGGGACGGAGGCGACGCTGGCTACCTTCGCGGAGGAGGAGGAGGAGGGGGGAAAAGAGCAGGTCCTCCCTGCGCAGTCCCGACCCCCGTCAAAGCCCGCGGCCTCTGGCGGGCCGTTGCTGCAGGACAGCGCTCACGTTGAAGGGAGAGGACGTCGGCTCTCGTGCACGGCCGCCACCGCACGCGCCACGGCAGCCTCCGCCGGTCCAGCAGGGAAGAAGGCCTCACCCGTGGCCAAGTGGACAGGCGCCACCAGTGCCACGGAGTGCTCGCTCAACCCCACCGCCTCTGCAGGCGGCAGCTTGATGGACAAGTGGTCCCTCTCCGCGCACCAACAGTCCTTCCTGCGCACGGTGGCGGGCATGGCCGCGTCAGCCGCAGCCGAGGCAGAAGGCGTGGATGACGGGCAGAGCCGGTGGCAGAAGCGGAAAGCCGTCACGGGAGCGCTCACCTTGGCGGGCATGAGTGGCAACTCGAACGGGAGCAGCAGCAGCACCAACCTCCACCGCGGCGGGGTCGTGTTCGTCGCCACCGTGCCCGCGCAGCTCAGCCCGAGTGAGGGCCAGGCCGGAGCCAGTCAGTCCACCAACAATACCGTGCATTCCTTCGAGGATGACGGGGCAAACAGCTCGATGAAGACGGCGCTGACCCAGCTCACCGCAACCACCAACACCCTCGGCGCGACGACAAGCGGGACGACGAACATGACAAATACGACAAACATGGACCACCGCAACAGCCGTGCCATCTCTGCCCTTGTTGACATTGCGGGTGAGGAGGAGGATCTTGCCGTGTCCCCTAACATGAAGATTGGCGCGGCGAGCGGCACAAACATTAACACGGAACTCGAAGAGGCCGAGGGTCAGGGTGACAAGAAGGTCAGCGCGGAGCGGGCAGAGGTGACAGTCCCAGCAGTCCTGGACGCGGACCCCTTCACTGCGTGGCAGTCGTCCAGTGCCGAGCAGAAAGCAGCTTCGTCGCCTCTGTCGCGTGGGCCGGTGGACGTCGAGGAAGAAGCAAGAGGGGAAGATGGACGGGCTGCGGGTGCGGACAGCACCGCGGAGCCGATCGATGTACTGGGCCGGCACTCCATGGCCCTCTCCATCGCGACGGAGAACTCGGTAGGGGGGGCTGATGCCAGCCCCCCCTCCACCGCAGCGCTCCTGCCCACTAACAGCCGCAGCCGCGGCATTCTCGCTGCCCCAACCACGGCAGGAGCAGCAGCAGCAGCCGTCAGGCCCGTCCCCGTCCCCAGCGCGGCGACGACGATGTCTCCCCACTCACTGTCACGGGACGGACTTGCCATGACGCTTACCACAGATGAGCGCGAGACACCGCTGAATGGCGGGGACGGCGCGGCGAGGTCGCAGCTGTCGCTCTTCCTTCCCTTTCAGCTCCCCGTCATCAGCAACCACTCGCACGTGGCGGCGCTGCCCACCTCGGCAGAGTACAGTGCGAGCTTCACGAACTTCCTCCCCACAAGCGGGGCACCGTTCATGATCACTGCGACGCCCGCGGCGGTGTCCTCGTCCGTCACCTCCGCTTCCCAGATGCCGCGGCCGATGGAAGCGCTCGTTGGTAGCGCGCTCGACATTCCTCCTCCTCCTCCTCCGAGCTTCCGCCGAGGCAGCGATGGTGCGGGGGTGGGGGCAGCGGCGGCGGGCTTTCCGCCTCCTCCTGCTGTAGGACACAGGCAGTCTTTGGACAGCAACAAAGACATCAACGCCCGCAGCTTCATCAGCGAGTACGAGCTCTACCTCTCCTCCTTCGATAGCATCAACTCTTGGAATAGGAGCACGAGCAACTACCACAACAACAACAACAGTGGCAGCGGCGGTGGCAAGAAGGCGCAACAACAACAGCGCACAAAGCAGCTGGAGGATAGCATGCTCGCCGGCTCAGATGGATGCCGGAGAGAGCTCGCGGTCTCGCCACAGATGCGCAACAGCGTCGCGAGCAGCACCTGTGCGACGCAAATCTTCAACACCGCCCCCGCAGCAGTCTCCTCGACGCTCTCCGCGTTGGGCAGCCACTCCCCATCCCTTCTTGCGCGACGCGCGACCGCGACGGAGGCCCGTCTGCAGCAACAGAGCAGGAAGAACGACCTCAGCTGCCTCTTCACCTCCGTCCTGACAGTGGACGCAGAGGGAGAACAGACAGCACCAGAGCCGCGAGTCCGGGAGCAGAATAAGGAAGGACACAATGGAGCCGACTTCGTCTTCATCCCTGGGCCACTGTCACACACTGAGCAAGCATCCTCGCCCTCCGCAGTGGCGACTGGCCTTCCGCGCTCCAGCCCCAACCGTCGTGAAAGTGGCGGCCGCGGCACAGACAGCGGGCACGCCAGCAGCAGCAACAAGGGAAGGACGAGCTCCGCTCTCAAGTCCACTGGCGCTGCTGCTGCAACAACCGCTGCTAGCGACGAAGACGACGGTGACGGCAGTGTCTCCTCTCCGCAGCCGCAGCACGTCACGTTCGCTGATCCTACCCAGTCCCGCAACGGAACAGAGCGGAACAGGGAGGGAGCCCAAGAAGGAACCAGGAATGAGGAGGAGAGTAGCACCCACCACGCTAGCTCGCCCTTCGCCGCAGAAGACGGTGCAGACAGACAGAGCCGCCGCCTCGTGAGCTTCACCACCAGTGAGCGTGGCGTAGCAGGACGGAGGTCAAAGCCCGGCCAGGACGCGTGGGACAGGGGCGAAACGGGACAGGAGGAGGACGAGCGAGGAGGACGAGGACAAGAGACAGTCAGCCGCACCGGTGGGTCCTGCATGGACGTGTCCAGTGCGTCTATGGGCAGTGGAAGCAGCACCCTGGGCAGCCGCATGCGATCCTCCGTGGACAGCCTCCTCTTCGCCCTCCACAACGGGGACTTTGGCAGTCACTACCGCATCTACCCACCCTCCAGCCACACCTCGTCGCAGCAGCAACTCGACATCTCTGGCTTGGAGAGCGCCGGCGCAACGCCGCTGGCCCCGTACGTCAAGGATGCCACCGCCACCGCAGTGGAGGCTAGCGATGGCAGAGCGGACAACAGCAATGACAACAGCATCAGTAGAAAAGGGGCGAGCGACTTCTTCGCCTGTGGAGGCAGCAGCGGCCTCACGGATGCCAAGGGACTTGGACGGCCTTGTGCTCGCGGCATCCCCGTCTCCCTCTCTGCTTCGAAGATGCTCAGAGGCGGCGGAGGCGGCGGGGACGGCGAGCACATCGAAAGCGATGAGGACGGGGAGGGCAACAGCCTGTGGTGCCCTGTCCCGCTCGCCACGCTCTCGCCGCACCACCTCGGCATGCGTGGCAGGCCCCAGGGGAACGCGGAGGATGCGATGCACGGAGAAGAAGAGGGGCAGCGGAGAGGCTGCGACGACAACCGACGAGCGTCTGATGCCCGCAACACGACACCAAATCAATTCACCACCTCCGCGGGGCCGCCGCCGTGCCGGGACACGATTCTCTCCTCCGAAGACGAATGCGAGGGGGTGGAGGCCAACAAGGTGGAGGCAGGACCGCTGCTGCTGCCCACACCACCACCCTCCGCCGCCTCCGCGCTTCGTCTGCCCGTGGCACAAATGGGGGAGCGGCAGCAACGGGCTGCACCGCCATCGAAGAGAGGCAAAGTTCATCCCTCTCCGCTAGACCGAACGAGGAGAGTGGTTGCAAAGGGCCTTCTGCTGCGCGGGGGCCCGCTCTCTCCCCTTGGCGCAGGCCAACGGAAGCAGCAGCAGCAGCAGTGGTCGCCTCGCGAGCGGCTTGGCGGGAACGACGCCGCGGGCGTCGCCAGCTCTGTATCGAACCTCTCCCTCTCCTCCCCGTCTCTCGGCATGCGGAGCCAAATGAAGGACGACACTGTGTTTCAGCTCCCTTCAGCCTTGGCGACGACGCTGGAGAGCGTGGGATCCAGCATCTCTGATGTCAACGGCAGCTACAGTAGAAGCTACGACGGCAGTAGCCACGGCAGTGGCAGATATGTCGACAGCAACAACAGCGACAGCAGCACCGACAACCCCCGGCACCACCACCACCACGACATGTCCCTCCGCCGGCCGGGGCGGTGGCAAGAGCGCTCCCCTCCGCGGCACACGCAGGAACCATCACAGAACGGCCGCCTGTGGCGGAAGCCCCCGGCTGCCTTCGCCACCCGCCCGCAGCAGCCGCCTTCGCCAGGGGGAAGTGAGAAGCAGTGCACTGGGGAGGCGGTAGGAGCACACGTTTCGCCCCCTCACGCGCTGCGCATCACCCCCAGTCACCAGAGATCCGTGCCCGAGGAATCTGGCAGAGCCAACCAGTTAGACAACGACATCTTCGGCGCCATGTTCGACAGCGGCGACAGCAGCCACGCCAGCGACATCTCCTCCTCCTCGTCCTCGCGTTCACCAAGCGTGGCGAAGGAAGTGGGGTGCTCTCCCTGTCAACAGCAACAGCAGCAGCAGCAACAGTGTTGGAAGCCGAAGTTGAAGCCCTCCCCTCCCCCTTCCCAAGACAACCAGGCAGACAGCTTTCTGCGACGCATCGTTAGGTAAAAATAGCAGCAGCAGTAGGTCGGTATCCCAGGACACGCCATCGATGCGATCACTGTCCCTACCGCTCTTCATCTCTCCCCTTTACCTTCAACCATATGGGACATGTTCTGCGACTCCCCTCCCCTCCTCTCCCTTACTCCTACTACTATGGCTTATTATAGATGATGTCCCCCTGCCGATGGCATCGTGAGCATTGCGCCCGCGCCGGACACGAAGAGGTCGTTTGCTGTTGCGTTTCGTGCGTCACTGCGCATGGGCAGCCTTTCCTTCCTCGTATATATATATAACTTCGCTCCCCGTTCTCCTCCTTCTCTTCTTGCTGTTACTTCTTGCTGGAGGAAGGGAGAGAGAGGGAGAGGGGGGGGTATATCCCGAGTCACCCCGGTAGCTCCCCTCTACCCCTCTCTCACTCTCACACACACACACAGAGATCTATACCCCTTTAGCACTTCCCTCCATAAATCAATAACTCCAACAACCAGAACAGTCTCGTCCTCGCGCACCACATGGCACCGCAATGCCGCGCCAGCCATCGATCCCTCCAGAGTCCCTTCTTTCTCCTTTATTCTGCACCACCACCACAATCATCCTCCCCTCGGACAACTACCCGAAAGCAACCATTTGATAGAGAAGGAAGCAGATACCTCGCAGATCCTGAAGGATGAAGGGGAAGGAGGAGGCGGGGGAACCACGCTGCTCTTTCCCAGCGTGCAGATGCCACAGTGCCCTTCACTTCCTTCGGTAGATCACGAGCGCCACTGCCAATGATACAGGCGCTCCACTCTCCTTGTCTTCTCTCCATCTCTTTTTCCTTCTGAAGCTCTCCTCTCGGAAAAAGACGAAGTCGTCATCCCCCCCACACACACACACGGCAGCCCCGCGATACTCCTCTCTCTTTCTCTCCCTTTTCCCTCAGTCCACCGGCAATCGCATCGCTCTGGGGAGACTCGTCTGTACCACCACCTCCTCCTCCTCTGTATTCCGTTCTCTCGTTGCTCTTCTTTATCTCTTCCCTGTTTGCCTCATCTTCATAGCGCATATATACGTATATACACACATACATTGTCGTTTTTTTGCGACGAAACGCGACGGCATCGCCAAGGAAGTCATCTGTAAGGTGTATACATACTTCATTCTCTCTCTGTTTGCATTACCATTTTTCATTCTCTCTGCACACTCGCTGCCCTACCCTCCTCCCTCGTCCTCCCTTTTCCTTCGTGGATTGCGAGAGGATACCGCATCGTGCCGCAACCACACAGACCCATAACATTATCATTGTCATCTCCATCATCACCGCGAAGCCATGACGCAAGACAAGACCTCTGACGCCGCGGCGAGTCCAAACCCGATCAAGGCCGACCCACGCACCGCAGCCACCGCAGAAAATGCAAGTAACGACAACGGCAACGGCAACGGCAGCAGCGGTCACGCCGCGTGTGGGGAAGCCGGAGTGCAGCAGCAGGACAATATGAAAGAGGAGAAGAAGGGGAACGGGAAGGGGTACCGCCAGCCGTGCTACGGCGGCCCGACCGGTAACGGCAGCTCCTTCCACATGGACAAGGCGGAGTTCGACAAGCAGCGCGCAAAGGAGAAGAAGTACGAGAAGATTGGGCAGAAGATTCTAGATCTGGCGCAGGTGAAGATCGACGGCGAGCGACCGTTCGACATGCGAGTGAATAACCCCAAGCTGTTGCAGCGCGTGATTCAGAAAGGCTCGTTGGGCCTTGGCGAGGCCTTCATGGAGGGCTGGTGGGACACCACCGACTTCTACTCGCTCCACATCTTTTTTGAGAAGATCCTGCGCGGTGGGATTGAGTACTACTTCCCCAACAACGCGATGGACATGGCGAACATCCTGAAGGCCCGCCTGGTGAACCCGCAGACAAAGAAGAAGAGCAAGAAGGTTGGGCTCCTGCACTATGACATGGGCAACGACTTCTTCGAGAACATGTTGGGCAAGTATATGCAGTACAGCTGCGGGTACTGGGTGACGCACAAGCACGAGAGCGAGCTCACCGACGCAGACCGCGAGGCCATTCAAAAGCAACAGGAGAAGAACGCGTCCTACAAGGAGGACGAGGACGGCTTCGTGCATGGCTGCAACGACGAGAGCTTCTCCCCTGCGCGCCACCCCGACGGTGCACCGTGTGGGACAGGGAAGATGGTGGCCGTACCCGTGACCACTCTCGAGGAGGCGCAGACGACGAAGCTGCGCATGATTGGCGAGAAACTCCGGCTCAGGCCCGGGATGGAGGTGCTTGACGTGGGTTGCGGCTGGGGCGGCCTTGCCCTTTACCTCGCCGAGCACTACAAGGTCAAGGTCGTTGGCATCACCATCTCGGAGGAGCAGAAGAAAAATGCCGAGGAGATGACCGCGGCGTTCCGCGACGACATTACGATCCTCAACACCGACTACCGCGACATCCAGCGCTACTACGAGAAGGAGAAGAAGCAGAAGAACAAGAGGTTCGACCGCATCGTGTCGGTTGGCATGTTCGAGCATGTTGGGCCAAAGAACTACAAGAAGTTCTTTGAGGTGATGCGTGGGCTCCTGAACGACTCCGACCCCCAGGCGGTGATGCTGCTGCACACCATTGGCAGCAAGCAGACGATGGAGAGCGCGGATCAGTGGTACCTGAAGTACATCTTCCCCGGCGGCTGCCTCCCTGCCATCACAAACATTGGCAAGTACATTGAGAACATCTTTGTGATGGAGGACATGCACAACTTTGGCTACTTCTACTACCTGACCCTGTTGGCCTGGCGGGAACGCTTCCTGCAGTACTGGGTCGAGCACCAGGCGATGCCGGCGAACGTGAAGAGGCGGCAGCTCAAGCCGGCCGCCAAGTCGGGCAAGACCAGTGTCCGCGAGAGCGCCATCCACGAGGGGGGTACCGCCAACCCAAATCCTAGTAACAGCAGCCAAACCCAAGCGAACGCGAGCGGGAACCTGCGGGAAGACTTCTCGCCAACCTCGACAGCGGCAGGCACCAATCCAGAGGACCTGGCGCAGTCCCCCCAACACCAGCGGACAGCCAACGGCAGTAGCAACGACAGTAGCAACGCTAACGCTAACGCCAACGTAAGCAAGGACAGCATGGGCAAGTCCCAGAAGGAGAGGGACGAGGAGCGCGACGACAAGGAGTTCTTCTTCCGCATGTTCTACTACTACCTTAGCAGCAGCGCCGGCGCCTTCAAGGCTCGCGACCTGCAGCTGTGGCAGTTCGTGCTGAGCCCGAACGGGGTGAGCGGCTACCCGGACGTCTACAGGCCTTGAGGATGACTCCCCTCACTCCGACCTCCCTCCCCCCCCCCCCCCTCTCCCACTACCACCGCCACACCTTCATTCCATTCATCTGCTTCTTCCCCCCCCCCCCCTTCACCCCTTCACCTCCCGTGTGGATGAATGGTGAGAGCACTGGATGCGAAACACCTCCCTCCCATAACATGTAAGAGGTTTCCCGCGGCATAGCTTCCTGCCCTCTCCCTTTCTGTCTCTCTTCCATATCCTCCCCTCCCCCCTCCCCCCTCCCCCCCTTCTCTCTCTCTCCTTGGCTAACTTTGCAGGCAATCGCACATGTACAGGTACAGTGTGGTATGTGGAGCGAAGCGAAAGGAGGGAGATGAGGTGCTCTGTCGCCCTCCCAAATGAAAAGATGAAGAATAGAAGATGAACAGAAACGGCAAGAGATGTAGAAAGAGAGAGAGAGAGCGACGCCTTTACCATTACCACTATTACGATCACTTGTCACTATCATCTCCCGTCATTTCCTCTCTCTTCTTTGTTTTAATTGCCTCACCCAATCACGTGTGTGTGCACGTGCGTGCAGGCACGTTCCTGTGTGTTCCTGTCGAAACTATCTTTAATCCCCGTGGTGGGTAACATGCCCATGCCGCCCCCAGTCTCCCCCCCCCCCCTTGCCCCCTGTCCACGCCGTGTCACCTTCCACGAAAACATTCTTCCCCCAGCCCGAGCTCTCTCTCTCTCTTCTCCATTCTCACTTCCTTCTCCCCTCTCTCTCTCTTTTCCTTGTCTCGCTCTTCACCATTGTCGCCGCGTTCGTGTTTTTGTGTTCTCAATGACTACCTTTCAGTTCCCTCCCCCACCTTCCTCCTCCTCCTCCTCTCCCTTGCAAGACTGCGTGGTGCCTCTCGCCTCGTGCAGACGACTTACACAATACTAACTTTAATGTCCACCAATAAAAACAAGCACAGAAGTGAGGAGTAAAGCAAAATGACCGGCATGAGGGAAGGACCTCCTTCCCCCGGAAGGCCGCGCGAAGCACGTGGCAAGGGAGAAGGAAGCTTCCGACGGCTGCCGGGGCCATTGCCACGCTGCGATGATCCTTCTCTCCTATGCTGTGTGCAGTCGTCCAGAAAGGAGGGGGGGAAAAAAAGCAAGAGGTAGGCAGACAGAATCACGTGTACTGTGTCCTTTCCTCCTTTCTCGTCCTCCCTTGTCTCTCTCACCCCCTATTGCATTAGCAGGTAGCCTCTCATTTGCCGTCTTTTCGAAACAGTATTTTACCCCTTTCATCCCTTCTCTTCTCTCTACCTCCATTATATACATTTGCATACGATAAGATGGCGGACGCCCCTGTGAAGCGTAGCCGTCGTGGCGGCAAGAACGACGACGACGACGAGAACGAGGTGCCAGTGGCCCCGCAGACCGCTGCCACACCCGACGCCGTTCCTCCGAGCGACGCCGCGGCGGCCCCTGCAGCGGCGGCGCCGGTCAGTCGTCGTGGCGCACCGAGAGCAGCCCAGTTCAGCTCCGAGGCAATGGCCGCTGCTGCCGCGGGCGGAGCCCCCGTCCCGCCCACAGTGGTTGCCCCGCCGCCCAGCGCCGCGGCGGTCGCCCCACCGCCAAGCGCAGCCGCTGGTGCTGGTGCCGCTGCGACAGGTGCGCGACACGCCGATCCCTCCTCGGCGGCCGCGGGTGGCGCGGCGCACGCGGTGGAGGAGCTGTACAAGCTCGACTATGACACCATCACCTTTGCAGACCTGACGGGCAAGTACCTCAAGGCCTACACCCGCCAGCAGGTGGAGAATGCGATGATGGCCCACCTGCAGAAGGAGGAGGTGCAGGAAGAGGAGTCGAAGCGCGTCGAGAAGTTCCTTGACGTCAGCGCAGCCGTGCTGTCTTCATCGAGCGCAGCAGCAGCAGCAGCAGCCACTAACGGCGAGGAGGAGAATGCAAACCACGCCCAAGGCTACACCTATGGCGAGATGCTGTCGCGGCTGTACGAGCAGCTCAATCGCAACAACGAAGGCAGCGCGCTGACGGAGCGGAACCAGGTGCCGGTGCCGGTGCTCGAGAAGATCGGCAAGAAGAAGACGGTGATCAGCAATTTTGGCCGCATCTGCGAGGCGATCCAACGTCCCGTCGAGGACGTCAAGGACTTTATCGAGAAGGAGCTGGCCATCCGCGGCAACCTGGACAGCAACAACGCCCTCATTCTCAAGTACCAGACGAACAAGGCCACCGACTTCGATCGAATCTTCATCAAGTACCTCGACGTCTACGTCAAGTGCAACTCGTGCCACCGCATCGACACCACCCTCACGAAGGACGGCCGCCGCCTGGAGCTGCGGTGCAACTGGTGCACAGCCACAAGGACCGTCACGACCGCGGGCTCCGCGACGTACGCCGCGCAGATCGAGAAACGCTCCAAGACGAGGGCGGCAGCCGCCCTGACGCTGTAAGCGGCGAGGATCATGATGATGCAACAGAAAGGAAGGAGGGGAAAAGTTTCCGGTCTCCTTCTCATCTGATTTGTCTTCGCCATCTTTCGCCTGCATGGGTCGTCGGCATCAGCGCTTCTGATGCGTGCTTATGGACAGCTTCGCGCTGATGCGTATGGTTGTTGTTATTGTTGTTGTTGGTGAACTCTTCATTTTCTCATTTCCTTGAAGCGATCGGCATTAGCCTCTGTGGACCTCTCCTTCCAGACTCCGAACACTCACTTCCTCTCGTAACTCATCCCCCCTCCCCCTTCCCCCTTTTCACTGGCCAGAAGTACTTCCACTCTCTATCACTGCATACTTAGTTGTCAAGTCCTCCTCCGTTTTCCCCCATCTCTGCCGATGTTCTCTGTTTGTCCGCTCCGCCTCGCGCTATCTCGCCCTCTCGCGGACCCCCCTGCGTTGTTAAGCACAGTTTAATCCTAACGTGTGAACTTAAGCAATGGAAGAGAAATAGAGAGGAGGAGGTGCTGTGAGGTTGCACCTGTCGCGGGTAAACGGGGATATATCCTCCTCCTCCTCGGGTTATTGGTATTGTCCCTCATGATCGACTCCTCACGCACCCACCCCTTCACCATGGCAGGACGCATGGAAAGGTGGGCAACAGGGGGATTGCATGACCAATGTACTTACGGAGAGAGAGAGCGTGTGCGACGTGAATGCAACTCCCTCCTCCTCTCCCCCTCTCTTTCTGTCTCTCTCGGTATATTATCATGTAGAGGGGGGTGTATCCGCTTATACGTGTAGTTGTTCTGGCCACTGTAGAACCGAGTCTTGTTCTCTGTTATCGCTTTCCCTGTTTCTTGAGACGCCGTCCTCCTGCCACATCATAGGTGAACAGAGAGAAGAAGAAGAGGCTGAGCGAAGGAATGATCCGTCGCTCGTGGCTTGCGTTGAACTGGCTGGGTGGCACCGCAAGCACCCCGGGCCTCGGCTTCGACGCTCGCAGCCGCAGTGGCCAGTTTGTCAACATTGTGTCAGAGGGGACGCAGAACCGTCAGAGCCTCTCCGGTCGCAATGACGCGCTCGTGACGCCGTCGGCCAATGCCAGTGTTTTCTACCCCCCGGAAATGCGCAACGCACTGGTGCGGAATAGCAGAATCGCCCAGCCCAAGTCCCGCGGCTCGAAGTGGAGCCGTGCCTTGCGCGCGGACGTGTACGACGAGCTGCTGAAGTTGCCCCTTCGCTTCGCCCTCCACGACTTCGCCGTGCTGCAGCGGCACCTGTCCAACAATCTCGCCACGCGGGGCTACCTGGCCGCCCTCAGCGGCTCCCACGACGCCACGGATAGCAGTAATGCCAGCGGGGCGGGCAAGGATGAGGGCGGTGGCGACACCGGCGTCTACAGGTTTCACAAGGGCCGCAGCGCCGCGGCGGCGGACGGGCAGGATGCCCAGCACCCCTTCTACGCCGTGGCGGGACGCGTGTCCTCCGTCGGCTACGCTCCCCCGCTCGGCCCGGCGGACCCCCTCGACGTCCTCCCCTTCTTCGTGCACCGCACGAGCAACGGCCAGCTGCCTGGCACCCTGCACTCGATGCACGCGCGCAACTTGATGCCGGCCTTTGTCCTCAAGATCGAGAACAGCGTCGAGGGCGACCTCTTCCGCTTTGAGGAGGAGCTCATGAAGATCTTCCCCACCAAGAAGATCTTT
>JASAOB010002566.1:0-24052 GCA_030849825.1 Herpetomonas tarakana | reverse complement strand
AATATACATAACGGAAGACGCTGGATTCTGTTCCTTATACCATCTGAGTCCTCCCACAGCTTTGGTTACGGCCCACCCACTGTCCCTCATCGATATATCCACCAAGGGGACTCGATGGTACCTTTGCCCTATACATATATATCGTCAGTTGATTATGTCAGTGGTGCCCCGTACTGGTGTGGAATGTAGAGGAGGAGATTGTGAGGGAAGAGGCAAAGAATGCCGGGGGGAGGTGATGAGGGCTTGCCGCCCCCCTCCACCCTCCCTGACCTATGACAATGGCAGATCCCATACCTGGCTTCCCCTACCTCTTCCCGGAACGAGCGAAAGGCTAGGAGATACTCCATCTCTCTCTTGTGCGTGACTCCTTTCGCTCTCTCTCTCTCCTCCCCTTCTCACTCCGTACGAAGTCAAGCCTGACTCTCTTTTGGCTCGCTGCATGTCGTACTACGACGGCAAGGCGCCATCGCGCACCACTCATGTCGGCCGTTTCGCGCAGCAACACCAACGGCCGGTGAAGTCCGCCCGTGGCGGGTACCTTCGATGTCCCTTTGACGTTAGTGCCGCCTTCGCCGACCTGGCAATGAAGCATGTCGCCGCTGGCGGGCGGAACCCACGTGCGAACGCCGCTCCCTTTGGTCTTGGGCACCACCCCACCGCCACCAACAAGGACGGACTGGAGAAGGAGGAGAAGGAGGGCGAGGGTTTCGGGCGGGCCTGGACCCGCGCCGGCGTCGGCGCACAGCAACTGTCCGCCAAGGAGAAGCGCTCGCAGCAAGAGCTGGCGGAGCTCATCTACAACAACAACAGCAACCACAGAGATGACGATGAGGGGGAGGGCGTAGGTGACGGCGCCAACACACTGCAACAGGAAAACAAGGCCGAGGTGAGGGAGGAGCGCAAAGGGATCGAGGGGGAGGTCGATGGTGGGGAGGGTGGCCTGGGGAAGGAAGGACAAGAGCCACCAATCGCCGAGAGCTGCATTGCACCTGCAGACGGAGGAGGAGCCGACGATGCCGCGGGACAGGAGGAGGAGGAGGAACAGGAGGATGACGACGACGATGGGATGAGTAACATCATTGCCAAGGGCCGCACCACAGGCCGCAGCATTTGGCAAACATCAGCGGAGAAGTCACGAAGGACTCAGTTCGGCCTGGACGCGAAAGAGCAGCAGGCGCTGAGGAAGGCCATGCCCCGCTTCCTTCGTCCTGGCCGTCGGGGTGACGCAGCAGAGGACGGCAACGGTGGCTCCTCGTTTCATCGCAAACACACAAGTGACGTGGCAGAGCCCGACGACGATGACGAGAGGATGGTACTGTCAAAGGCACGGCAGCTCTCCTCCGCCTCGTCGTACTCGCCGACGGGGGCTCCCAGTGGTCAAGAGGCGTCGCCGGCCAGCGCAGATGGGGACACCGGCGCACCACACGCCCAGAGAGGCGACATCCCCCCCACCCACGGCCCTTCGCAGCGGGCAAGAAAGAAGGACCTTAAGCGGCAACGGGAGAGCGGCACGCATGGGGGGCACGCAGGCGAACTTGTGGCTGCCTCATCAACAGGAGGCCCACACGAGCATGTCGCGGGACAAGAGGAAAGACCCAAACCAGAGGCCTCCCCACCACCACCGCCACCACCATCACAAAAGACACCCGCCCCGCCAATGAACCGCATGCAGAAGCTTGAGGAGGCACGCCTGGCGGCCTTGCTTGGCAAGAAGAGGAAACGGTGAGCACACACATGTGTGTGTTGCACTCGCCGTGTAGACCCATCTTTCCTTATGTACAAGGTACTGTGGGTTGGAGGAAGGCAGGGGAGGGTGGGGAGAGGGATTGTTGCACTTACGTTCCCTATCACCCCCCATGCCGTCTCCCGTTCCTACTCGCGAAAACGTGTTCACCACTTTGTCTTTCGCATCCCCCCCCCCCCCGCACTGCCCTCTCCCTCCCCCTCCTCTCTGATGCCACAGAGAAACAGGGGAACGGAGCATGTGAGTTCTCGCCGTTTGTGCTTGGCAGCGATGTCGTCGCACTGGCATTCTAGGAAGGAAACAACGACAATGACAACATGAAAATGGACTCCCTCTCCCTCTCCCTCTCTCTCTTTCTTGTACGTCACCCGCTCCACGGCCAGAAAGCGTAGACTCATGTTTCAACGTCTTCGAGATCAGCTGTTCGGTGCGTCACCGGGGACCTCCCTCAGCGTTGCCGACGATGGCGCCACCGCAAGCGACACTGGCAGCAACCACGGAGCGGCGATGAAAGCGGGATACCGGCCACACCACGGGAGCAGCTCCCTTTCGCTGCGACAGCAGCGCGATCCCTTGTCGTCTGTCGCGAGTCTGGGCAGTGGGACACGGCCCCCTCGCCAGCAGAAGCAGCAGCGCTCCCTCACACGCCCAAGCTCCTCCGCCGTTCTGGACATACGGCAGCATAGCACCGACCTCGACACCGGAGGAGCAGCACCATCTTCGCACAAGGGCATGCGGCGCGCATCCTCCTCCCTCAACATCCTTACCGGCTCGGCTTCGCCACCCCCTTCACAGTCCGCCCCGCCCGCTTCGGCTGGGAGCTCCCCCCTCCAGCAACCTCGCGCTGATGCCCGGAGCGCGGCGAGCAGTCCGCATGGATCTCCCACATCACAGCAGCGGGCGTCGGCGCCGGTGCGCGGCACAGGGACCGTCCCCCTCCCCCAAAACCTCGCGGCATCTCTGTCCGCCTCGACAGCTGGTTACGCTCCACCCGCGGAGGAGCTCTTCTTGTCTATCATGAACAGCGATCCGGTGGACATGCAGCGTCTGCGCGAGCTTGGCTGGCACGGCTGCCCCGTGCGCCTGCGCTATGATGTTTGGTGTCTCATGACGGGATACTGGCATCCTCAGCACGCCCAGCGTGGTGCCATCGTGGCGCGCAAGCGGAGAGAGTATGTAGCGCACGTGGAGCAGGCTTACAGCAGAGTGGACTGGGATGCCGTCTGCGCCGTCTTGGACAGTGGTGACGCCGACTCGGCTGCCTTGCGATGGCACGTGGAGGAGCAACAGCAGCAGCGTCAGGAGCTGGCAGCGGGGCGTTGGCGCAGCAGCGGCAGCAGCGGCGGTGGCGGTGGCAGCAGCGGTCCCACGACGGGAAGCGGACCGCTTCATTCCTTCTCCGCACAGCATCTGTTCGCCTCGCCGCACGGGAGCCCTGCATCCACAGCGATGGACGAGGGCGAAAGGGAGAGAACGATGTCCGCCTCCTCGTCCTCGGCGTCGCGGAGCCATCCCCTGTTGCGTCGAGGGGGAGTCGAGGGGAGGCAGACAGGCCCGCACATTGGCAGTGGCGGTGTTGTGGGTACTACAACCACCGCCACCATCACCGCTCCGCCCCGCATCAGTCCAGGTGCGATGACCTCGTCCAGCGAGGCACAAATCATGAAGCAGATTCGCAAAGACATCCCCCGCATGTCGGGTGGCGTCGCGTGGCTGCAGCACCCCCGCGTGCGCGCCTCCATGGAGCGGATCCTCTTCATCTGGTCTGTCCGCCACCCCGCCTGCGGCTACGTGCAGGGCATGAATGACTTTGTTGTTCCCTTTCTCGGTGTGGTGCTTGCCCATCGCTACTGCGCAACGAAGTCCATCTCCGAGCTGTACTCGTACGACGATGGCGTGGCAATGGAGAAGCTTGGGGAGGCTGGCGGCGCGAAAGCGTCGACGAGCGATGGGGAGGAAACAGAGGAAGAGAAGCAGGGCCGTCGCGACACTTGCGGCGCGTCCAGCGAGAAGGCTCGCTCTCCACCGTACTCAAACCCTCCCACGGACGACACGTACATTCAGAAGTGTGCAGTGGATGACGACGCGGTGTGGGTTGGTGAGCTGGAAGCGGACACGTACTGGCTGACCTCGTACGTGCTGAGCGTGATGCAGGACAACTACACGAGGCAACAGCGGGGCATCACGGCCATGGTGAAGCGCCTGGAAGGTGTCCTCGCCGCGGCGGACGTCGCCCTCTACAAGCACCTCACACAGGAGCTCAACGTTGAGGTCCCCCTCTTCGCGTTTCGCTGGATTAACTGTCTGCTGCTGCGAGAGCTGACAGTCACGCAATCCCTGCGCTTGTTCGACACCTACCTGTCCGATGAAAGCCGCGAGTGGAGCACGTCACACGTCTTTACTTGTTGCGCGCTGCTACTGCGCATGTCAGGCCTGCTCATGGGCATGACGGACTTTGCTGTGGCGCTGCACACACTGCAAAACCCGCCGACGGAGCGGCTGTCCGCCAAGGACATGAGCGAGATCATCTCGGAGGCGTATGTCCTGCAGTGCCTGTATGCGAACGTCACGGCAGTGCCGCCACCGCGCAGAGGCGATGCTGACGGCGGTGGGGAAGGGGGCGAACGATCCTCCTACGCTCCCGCCCACTTTGCGCGCGGGATGTGAAGCCTCATCACCAACAGGGAGAAGCAGTGAGGATATGGAGGAGGGGACGGGGCAGTCCTCCTCCCCTCCCCCTCCCCAACTTGACTTCGTGAACAGCAGAAGAGAAGACGTAAAAGGTAGCGATGCGTTCTGTCGACGTACTCTCCCCCCACTCCGTGGTTCTCCCTGAAGGGGAGGAGATGCGGGGTGTCAGCCCGTAGCCATTTGCCTTGTCCTCGTACTCTTCTCGCACTCTCCTCCCTTTCTTCCCTTCTGTCCGCCAGTCTACTTTTGAAGAAGAAGCCTTGAAGCGCTGCTTCGTGTCGCGTTCACCGCGCGTACTCACTCGGCTTTCCTCCTGTTTCTCTTCTCCACTTCACTTTCGTTTGCTTGCTCACCCCGCGACCCTGCTTAGCATCTCGCTCCCCCCCTTCTCCTCCGCAACGTACTGCCGACATCACCATGGTGAAGCTTGACGTGTCGCTCCTGCGCTTCATGGAGGCAGAGGACTTTCGCGTGCTGACGGCACTCGAGATGGCGATGCGCAACCACGACATCGCACCCACTGCCCTCGTCGAGCGCATCGCCCAGCTACCCCACGGCGGCTGCCGGAAGCGGCTCAACAACCTCCTCAAGCACAAGATGATCCACCACGAGAACACCATGTACGACGGCTACGCGATGAAGTACGGCGCGTACGACTACCTTGCCCTGCGCACGCTCAGCAAGCGCGGCACCTGCGTTGGTGTCGGCCACCGCATCGGCTGCGGGAAGGAGTCGGACATCATTCTGGTGCAGGATGAGGCGGGACACAACTGCGTGCTGAAGCTGCAGCGCCTGGGCCGCTGCAGCTTCCGTACTGTCACGCGGAACCGCGACTACAAAGGCGATGGCCGCACGCGGCACGGCGAAAGCTGGTTCTACCTCTCCCGCCTCGCCTCGCAGAAGGAGTACGCGTTCATGAAGATGCTGTACGACGAGGGCTTTCCCGTGCCGAAGCCTATTGACCAGAACCGGCACGCCCTCGTGATGGAGCTTGTCGCCGGCACGCTGCTCAACAACATCACGGAGCTTGGCAACCCGGAGAAGGTCTACCGTCGCAGTCTAGACCTGATGATCAAGCTAGCGGAGCAAGGCCTCATCCACGGTGACTTCAACGAGTTCAATCTGATGATCACGGACGACCAGCGCGTGATCATGATTGACTTCCCCCAGATGGTGTCCACGAACCACAAGAACGCCAACGAGCTTTTTGACCGTGACGTGCAGAACCTCGCCAACTTCTTCCAGCGCCGCTTCCAGGTGTCCACGCTGTGGTACCCTTCCCTGGAGCACGATGTGGTGCGCAAGGGCAATCTGGACAAGCAGGTGTACGCCAGTGGGCACTACACACAGCGGCAGGAGCAGGACTTGAAGAAGCTCATGGAGGTGGAGTTCGCCAAGTACCACAAGGGCAGCTACGCCAAGGGTGGCGACAGCGATGCCGATGGCGAGGAAGATGAGAATGGAGAGGCAGCGGCAAGCGGCAGCTCGCTGTCGACGTCGGTAACAGAAGACCACGACGACGACGACGACGCTGATGCCGAGGGCGAGATCGATCGTGCGGACTGCGGTGTCATTGCCATCCCACACGCCTCCACCCGAGACGATGACGAGGAAGAAGGCGATGCAAGGGAGGACGAGGAGGACGAAGAGCGAGAGAGCGATGTGGACTCGCTTGAGGAGGCGGTCGCAGCTGCTCGCAGGCAGCGGGGCCCGCAGCCGGATGGCAACCACAACTTCCTCCCTGACGGAGATGTGAACAGGGAGCACATTAAAAACCAGGTGCGCAAGAACATCCGGAGAAAGGACAACCAGGAGTTCTACAGCCGGCTCAATCGCAACTCGCAGAAGGGTCGCCACAAGCAGAAGATTGACCGCGAGCTGAAGAACGCGAAGAAGGACGGATTCTGGTGAGCAACTAGCCATGCACCGGGCCGGCGCTCGTGCTGCGTGACAGTGTTGGGATGTGCGAGGAGGAGGGAGCTTCGTCCTCTCTCTCCCTCCTCCTCTGTGATGCGTAGGAGTCAGATGGGCCACGCTTTCCCCCATTCCCTCCCGCCTTCCTCCTCCCCTCATCATTTTGTCATCGGTAAGTTTTGCTTGTGTGTGTTTGCTGCTGCCGCTCGACTGTCAACCATCCCCCCCCCTCACGCTTCCTTTTTTTGTGTTCACCCCCGCATCGTCTAAGAACCGCTCTATCGAGCTGTCTATTATTAACCTGAAGCAGAAACCACTCTACACCACCACCACGTGCTAACATGTTGTGCGCGTTGCGTGGTGAGGGAGCAACAGCTAGCCAAGGGATGCTGCGTGCACCACTGCTTGCGGATGTTCTCCACGAGAGAAGCAGAGAAAGGGAGAGGGAGAAAGTTATGGGCCTCCCCACTACCTCTGACAAACCTCAGCAACCGTCTGCCTACCCCCCTCCTCCTCTCCTCCCTTTGCACGCCGTTCATGTCCCTATGACATCAAGATAGGAAGGTTCACAGGATACGGACACTCACTCTCCTCCTTTGGTTTCTGCTCTTTAAAGTCATCATCTATATATCCTCCTGCGCACACGCACAAACAGAGAGAGAGAGAAATAGTGAAAGGCAGGGTTAACGGAGTCCATCCACGCACCTTTCTCGTTCTTCGTTCCTACCCCAACCCCGCTTTCCTCTGCCAGTCCCATCCACCAGCCGCCTTGCCGCCTTCTCCGTTAGGGAAGACATACCGCCCTCCCACCGCACACTTCCCTTCTCTTCTTCATTACGTTCCTCATAGATTCATTCCGATCCTCGATCGCCCCCCCCCCTTCTTCCTCTTCTTGTCGTCCTTCGCCTTAGAACAGACGTGTGTGACCGTCACTCCGGGTAGTGAGGTCGCCAGGAACCGGAAAGCACAAGCACCTTCACCTCTTCCGGTGCTTTCTGCCTCTGTCGGAGGAGGGAGGGTTCAGCTCCTTCCCTTTGACTGCCTCCACCGTCACTGACATCCTCATAGACGCCTTACTTGTTTACTTCCTTTACACACATATATTGTTGTTTCGCTGGCCGCGCTCTCCGCCCCAGTCTCGTTCCGTTCATTCTTCTCGCACGCCCCCCCCCCCCTCCCTCTACCCCCCCTTCTCGACTTTTCCCCCTGCGCACCGAAAGGAGAGCAACACAATGCATCAAATCAAACCAAAGAGTACACGAGCATCCGTGCCAGAGTCCTCAGCAGTCACGGACCCTTCGATAGCCTCTGGTCTCCCCACCCTGCCTTCCTCTGACATGGTGTTCCTCCGTGAGTTGACGAACCGCTACAGCCAGGCGAACAAGGAGAATATCGCGCCATCGCCGAGACCCTCGTCGACGTCGTCGAAGCTGCTGACGAGTGCTTACAACAGCCCAATAGGAAAGCGAATGGGCCCACTCGACGTGAATGTGAGCGCCACGCCGCAGCAAAAGTCCGCTGGCTGCGGATGTGGAGCGCCATCGCAGTTGGACGACAGCATTGCCAGTCTCATGAGTCTTGCCAAAACACCTGGGCATCACCTCCAGAGCCCCAACGAGAACGCTGTCCTGTGTGGACGTGACGTTGCGAGTGGCGGCGACAACAGCGGTATCTTTGGCATCCCAAGCACCATGCGACAGCAGCAGCAGCAGCAGTTGCAACTGCAGGCGATCCTCGCCGCCGCGGCGCGTCTGAGCGGCAGCCCCAACCGCCGAAAGGGCAGTGGGGAGGGCGGGGTCGGCTCTCTCTCCTCCACCCCCGCGTCCACACGCGGTGGGACGAAGCAGACGCCGCTGACCACCAATGAGAGCAGCACCGACAACAAAGGAAAGACCCCCGACGCGGATGCGGTGGACACGCCTTTGCAGGACTGGCGAGACAGCGCCACCACCACCGGCGGCGGCGGCAGCTACCAGCTACTATTCGATAACCTAGCCAGCGCTGCTATGGCAGCTGCTCTCAACAGCAGCAACAGCACCGCCGCCAGCAGTGCCGGCTCGCAGGCAGGCACGCCCTTCAAGGAGGGGAGCAGCAACGAGGCCTGCGCGGGCTGGCAGCTTTCGCTCGAGGAGATCCTGCGGGGCTGCGGCGTGTCTGGAATCGAGGAGGGCGATGATGACGAGGGCTGCGCCACCACCACCACCACTCACAACGCCAGCAGGGGCGGCGCGAAACCATCTACCCCACTCGATGCCGCGCGCCGCGAGTCGGTGACCCGTCGCGGGTCCGCCAAGAAAGTCCAGAGCCCTGGTGCAGACGCAAGCATGCAGGATTACGTCCCCGAGAGCGTTCTCGCGGAGAACGACGAGGAGGACGTTCTGGAAAGGAAGGGCTTGGGCTGCTACCAGGGGCCTGGTGTCACCGCAATGGACGGCTTCACCAACGGCAACCTCGCAGAGCTGTGGGCAACGCTTGCCGCCGCTGGCATCGTCATGGGCGACAGCCCACCCGCCAACCGCACCAGCAACACCCAGCAAGACAGCACCAGCGACGCGACCGCAGCAGCACGGTACTCCCCTCTGCCGAACTTCTCCGTGAGCGCGAGCACCGATGGGTACGGCGAGCCAGCCAGCACCACCACCACCACCTTTACTGCTGCTGCTGTGGGCCAACTGTTGGGATTGAATGGGGACTATGCTTGTCCTCTCATGACCAACGTCAGCCCCCCAACCGGCCCCGACAATCTGTCCGCACCGCCGTCCTATCCTGCTACGAACCCTGACACGGTAGGGGGCGGCGGCGGCGGCGGCCTGCCACGACCCCCACAGGCGACGACATCCAAGAACGTAAACGTGCTACTGGAGGAGGCCTTCCTCGCCGCGCGCCGTGGCCGTGGCGTCGGCTATGACAACGCCACACCACCACTACCCGCGAGCCGCACCAACTCTCCCCCACAGTTCGAAAACTACGCCGTCTCGGCGTGCCCGAGCGACCGCACCGCCAACGCCAACGTCGAGGGACCCACCAGTGCCAATGCCAACGCGACGTCCCACGGCAATCACTCCGTAAACGGACCCATGCCTCGCCGAACACATTTCATGAACAACGTCCGCGCGGCGGCTGGCTCCCTCATTGCCGTTGGCGGCCGTCGCGTGCCTGTCACGAAGCTGCACCTGCTCCACACAGACGCCGAGGAGGGGGAAAAGGAGCTCGTGCCGTCTACGCGCCGCCTGCCCTCTGCGGGAGTGCACACCACCGTTGTCAGCCCCAGCAACGCCGGCGGCCCTCGCGGAGCCAACGCGAACACCCACGTGCCAGGTCCCCCAAACCCCGGCAGCCGTCAGGGTACGCCTGTGGTGCCAGGTGCGTACAACAGCGCCAACGCGACCGCCACCTCGCAGAGCCGGCGCCGGGATGTGAGCCCACTGAGCGCCGCCTACGACGATGATGGCGAGACCGGCGGCCTCGGCAGCCAGCACCGCAGCAAACAGTCGCCGCCACTGTCCCATCACTACGACCGCCGGCAGCAGCAACGGCAAGCCCCATCCGTGGCCCTGCGCGAGTCCCCGGCGAATGCGAAGCCGTCCTCACGCCGGTTGCCGACGCATCAGGTGCACACCGTCATTCGACCTGCCTCCGCCACGGATGGCCGCGTGCCGCCTTTGCAGCGCAACACCACGCTTCCACGCTCCGCTGTGTCCCAGCGCGACCTCGCCTCGGCGTTCCAGGGCTACTACCACGGGAGCAACAGCGAGAGGCCACCGACGGCCACTGGCGACGGCAACCTGATTGTGACTCTCAAGTTTGCAAAGGGTGTGCTGATGCACTTCTACTGCAACACGGCGCTGGGAGAGCAGCTCCTGCGCGAAGAGGAGGCGCAGACCGGCGAGAAGACCACATTGACCATCATCCCAGCGCACCCCTCGTGCGACGGCGACGGCAACGACATCCACAGCACCACTGCCTCCTCGGAGCTCGAGTCGCAGGCGTCGTCGGCGCGCAGTGGCGGTGGCACAGGCTCTGTCACCCCCGCCGCTGCTGGTGCCGAGCCCACGGTGCTCCTACCCCCTGTTTGCGCCAAGGTAGGCAGTTACTACCTCGCTCGCGTGCTGAGCAGGCGCAGCCCGTACGACAATATTGGGTATCTGGACGTGGGCGTCTGTGTGCACGTTGCCACTTTCACCCCTGACGCGACCGGCGACAACAAGGCCGGTCAACAGCATCTGGCAGACAAGGAGGCCGCAGATCCGCGGCAACACGCGCAGCCGCAGACAAGCGCAAAGCGAAGTGTCGATGGCGTCATTCTGCGTCTGTACGACATTGCCAACAACGAGGACGACCGCCGCCAGCACTTCACCTGGCGGACCGCGCACCGTCGCGCCTTTGCCGTGTGCGAGCGACAGTTTCACTTCCTCAACCTGCCCTTCCAGCTCGACGCGGTGCAGCTCACGCGCGACATGCGCATCTGCGTCGTGCACTACTTCCTCGCCGCTGCCGACGACACCAGCAGCCACCCGAACGTGGCAAGGCTGCTGCGCGACCTGCAGTACCAGCTCAAGTGCAGGATCTGCCTGCGAAATCTCTCCCTTACCTAGCGCCGGGGGAGAGTGTAGAACAGGAGCGAGGCGAGCGAGACAGAGGAATCGTAGCAACGACGACGACGAGACAGCTCACAAACACACACGCACGCACACACACACATCATACAGCAGTAAGTCGAAATAATGGAGAGAGAAAGAGTGAGCTATGATGATGGCCTCCTCCTTTCCTCTCTCTGCACATACATAGACAATGACCCCACACCACATCCATATCGACACATACACCGACAGGCACACCCACCCACGCTCATACACCATCACCCTATGGAGAGGGGGTGAAACCATAATATCCGTAGGAAACGCGGACAGTCATAAGATGTAAAGAGACTGCACGAATGTGCTCTCCCCCCTCCTCATGAAGGCAAAGGAACTACAGTCCACGAGACAGGAGAGAAGAAGATGAAGGGAATGTGTTCCAGATTCATACAGACACGTACATATACAGAGAGAGAGGGGGAGAGAGAAGAGAGAAGAGTACAACCCCCCCCCCCCACATTGCGAAACAGTATCAGCCGAAAGGAACAGTAATAACAGAGGCAAGGAGTTAACGGCAAGGTGGTCGGTGGTACAGAACGAGGAGGAGTGTGCGTACCTGCGGGTGTGGGGCAATCGTTTCACTCATAATCACCTCCCCCATCGCGTAAAACACTTCTCTGTCTCTCTCTAACTTCCTTGTCTCCCTTACTGCATACTTCTGCATGCGACTCTGTGTTTGGCTAAATGGAACGACGGAGGTGCCCAGCCAGCCACCACCTTTTCCGTCCTCCTGTTTTGATTCTTCTTTCTTTCTTGGTTGCCATAGAAGCACATGTCCTTTCTTCCTATACCTTTACGCCTTACACGTAGATCCACTCCCACCTCCCTCCCTCCATCCCTCCCTCCCCACGCTAGATCCCCTTCGTTTCTCCTCCTTTGACACATACACACATATATGCATATATCTCCTCTCCCTCTCTCTCTCTCTCGTCTTGTCTCGCATTTAACCATCTTCATCCCTGCCTCGTTACCTCGTTGTGTGTGTGTGTGTCAGCACTCGTTATAGATGTTATGTGAAGGAAAATCCGAGAACTGACGCGCGTAGTGTCCGTTGACCGCTGTGGAGTCGGCCTCGGCGGTGGTAATGATGGGGAGGAGGAAAGGAGACTCATCATCCCGCTGGAAACAAGGACAGAGAGAGAGAGGGGGGGGGGGGGATGCTCGCTGAGTACGAGCTGTGCGACATTGATTTGTGAACGAGACGGTGCTGCTCGCCGCGCGAAGTGCGAATCATTCTGCCCCTCCGCTCTCCCTGCACAGCCTTTCTCAACAACAACAATAACAGCAAGAAAGGGTTGTACTTCTTTTGCCCTAGCGCATTCACAATCCCTTTGCCTTTTTCTTTTTTAGCTCGTGTGGTCTGCGTGTCTGTGCAGGGAAAGGCCACTTTCCTACGCACGTGACAAAAAAGGGAGGGGTGTGCTGTGGACCGTTCAATCGAAAGGGAGAGAGGGGTATATATATATGCAAGACCGCATGAGCGGCAGCGCGACCGGCTCCGTAGCGTGGGAGGTTGATGTAACAACTCTTACCCCCTCCCCAGTGACCGGACCGCAAGCAACGGCTGCGACGACGACGCGGGGCTCTGTACCTCGCCACTCACCATTGCCGTCTGCTCACGCGCGCGGCGGACGGGCTGGAGGGACCGGCGGTACTACTGCTGGTGCCTTACCTTCTCTGACAACTACAGCAACAGCGCCAAGGCTCTCGACTTCCTCCACAACAGCTGGCTCGCGTTCTCGCCCACCACCTGCCGGTCAGACAAGCGGTAGCTTCGGCACAGGCAGGGGTGGCGGCGCTGGTGGCGGCGGCATTCGCGCTCGTGGGGCACCCGCAGTCCCAACAGCAACACGCGCGGTGGCGAACCAGCGTCCCACGACGCTTGTGGCTCGCCGACAGGACCGCCCCACCGCCGTCGTGCAATCGCTGCACGAGAGGCAACTCGGGCCCCGCGTGACCCCCAAAGGAAGGGCCGTGCAGCAGGAGATGCAGGCCCTCGCAGACGACTACTTCGAAGGCGTGCAGAGCCGCGCACCAGGCACGGCGAGTCCTGCAAAGGGGAACAGCGGCTCCCTTCCCCATGGTGTGGCGGACAGCGCCTTCACTTCCTCGGCGCTGTCCAGGGCCAAAACGTTCTACACGGAGGCTGCCATTCCTCGGCGGTGGTACGGCGATGGGCCCACCGACGCAGCCGGACGCGCGTTCACCGCGAGTGAGAGTAACTTGCTGTGCATGGACGTCCTCGCATCACCGGGAGCCAGCGGCAACGGGGCCGCGGTGTGTGTGGTGGGCTCCGCTGACCACGGGCTCAAGGTGTTTGAGCTGCCCACTCTGCGCGAGCGGAGGACACTCTTCAGTCGAGCGAACGGCCACACGGACTGGGTCACCTGCTGCCGCTTTCTCCCCGATGGGCGGGTGCTGTCTGGCGGCATGGACAGCAAGTTGTGCCTGTGGGACTCGGTGCTGACGGGGGGAGGCCGCGGCGGTGGTGGTGGTGGTGGTGTGGCGCGCTGCGACGACCTCCTTGGCCATACCGCCAGCGTCTCGCAGGTGGAGGTGAGTGGGGACAGCCTGCGCGCCATCAGCGCGGGCTACGATCGCACCTTGCGCGTGTGGGACTGCAGCGGCGCGCGTGGCGGCCGCGAGGTGGGACTGCTTGCAGGTCACAAAGCCCCTGTTATGCACTTTGACTGGTGTGGCATACACGTGCTCTCGGGCGACCGCCAGGGGCAGGCCAGGGTGTGGGATGTCGAGCGGGCCACCTGTCTCTGCACCATGACGACCAAGCGAGGGCAGATTAGCTCCGTCCAGCAGCTGCACCACGACACGGCGGGCGAGCTGGTCATGTTTGGCGACCAAGGCGGCGTTCTCACAGTGCTGGACCTGCGTCAAGGAAAGCGCCCCATCTGCCAGCGAGAGGCCCACCCCGGCGGCGTCGTCAGCGGCATCCGCGGCGCGCAGCACGGCGGCGGCGGCGACGGTGAGCAGAGCGGCCCGTACGTCGTCACCTGCGGCGCGGACAAACGTATCTGCGTGCTGGATCCTCGCTCGGACTTTGCACCAGTGAACACCTTTCGCGATCACGAGGACTTCATCTATTCCATGGAGACCTTTGGGCCGCTGGTGGTGTCCGGTGGGGGAAATGGCTGGGTGCTCGTGCATGACACACGCACCGGGGAGTGCTGCTACGGCCTCGGCGCGGGCAAGAACGCAATACGAGACCTCTTTCCCTCGCCGCACTTCTTGGTTGCCGCTGGCGATGATGGCAAAGCCGTCGTCTACGACTTCTAGAGAGAGAGAGAGGGAATAGCGAAGAAACGCATCTATTGCTTCCCTACCTCCCTGCTCTTGTTCGCACGCGCTCTCTATCTTGTTCTCTCTCTGTTAGGTCTCGTGTAGTTCAACACGCAGCGGGCCTTCGCAAAACGGAGGGGTCGCGCATCATCAAAGAAAGAGAGCAGCAACAACGACAAACGAGGTCGCTTCATCGATCGTTAGGAAGCATGTGCTGGTGTGTGGGGGGGGGGGGGCGGGAGTGAGAAACTGTGTGTGACACGCAGATGCGAGAACGCCCTTTTCCCCCCCCCTTCCTACATCCCCTCTCCTCTCCTATTCACTCCTTCCCTTTGTAGGGTGCCATCAGCAACATACTTGCTTACATTTTGCTTCACATATTCATCTCCTTTGCCGCGTGTGCGTGCGTGTGTTTGTGTTTCACGGAGAGACACCGTAGCAGCTTTTCCACCGCACGACGCCACACGTAGGACACACACAGTAGGGATCAGCACCATGCGCGCAGGCGAGCAGAGCTCCCAAGCGGAGCCCCCACGGCCGGCCTCCGCCACACAGCAAACGGGTGGCGGCGGCGAGACGACAGACCACCGCCCCCGGCGCCACGCGCGACGTGGGGTAGGGCATCCGGACCCACCCCAGCCACCGCAGCAGCAGCGTTCGAGGGGGGAGGCGATGTTCGTGCCTGACAAGACCTTTGTGACGCGCATGAGCGCGGTGCCCTTCTCCTCCGCCTTCCTCCTTCTTGTCTGCGCCGTGTCCTTCCTTTTTGGCACCCTTGGACAGCACGACAGAGGCCTCCTGCGCGCGTCCGGCTCGCCGTCGCCGGTGCGTATTTCGCTCTACGGCCCATTCCCCATGTACACCGGCGGCAGCGACGGCGATGCACATCTCCTTCCCACCACCTCAACGACCCCCGGGGAGGAACCTACACAAACAACGGCACAGACAGCCACCACGAGCGAGGTAAGCAAAGGAAAGATGGGGAACAAGAAGGACGGGTCAGAGGACGAGCCCACTGCCAACACAGGCGGGGATGGATTCCTCTGGGCGAGCATCCGCTTCCTCCATCGCTACGCCATGTCCACGCTCCTGGTGGCCTCCTCCGGGGAGCTGGCCGTTGTGCTGGCGTCCTTCTACAGCTACGGCTTCGACCTCGAAGCGCGTTTGCTCGGCTCCTGGCGCTGTGGTGCGTTAGTCCTCACCGCGGCTGTGCTGCGGATGCTGTGGCTTGCCGTGGTGAACGCCACGGTGGTTCGTGGCTGGCTTGCTGGCAGCTCTCTAGGTGAGGGAAGTGCGGCAGTGTACCAGGAGCGCTACGTTGGCCTCCGGCCGGGCCCAGCATGGCTGTCGCTGATGTTGCTTGTGGTGTACGAGAAGCGGCTACGCAGTCGAACGATGCTCACCGCGCATGTCTACGAGCCCGTCCCTGCGACGACGGTAGCGGACGAAGTGGCGCCGCACGGCGATGCAACTCCTCCTCATCCTGGTGATGGTGATGGTGGTGGTGCTGCTGCTGCTGCTGCTGCTGCGGATGCGACGGCAGCGCCACTGCCGCCATCTGCAACAGTGGCAGCCGCAGCAGAGCGGCCGCAGGCATCCCTCTCCTCTTCCTTCTCTACCTTTCCTTTCGGGTCGATGAGCGCGACCCCACGCCCGGCCGCGGTGCGCGTACTAGGCAAGATCCCCGTCTGCGCAGGCACCCTGCGCGCAGCCGTAGCCCTGCACCTACTTCTCATCATGGGCTTCTTCGAGGAAACGATACCTGCGCTTCTGCTGGGCTTGGTACTTTGAGGGCGACTGCTTCTCTCTCGTTTGCTTCCTTTTCCTTCGTTCCTCCACTACCCCCCTCCCCCTCCCCCCCTTCTCACTACACACACAAACAGACACAAACACTTACCTTCTCTCCATGCGGTGGCCACCTCCTCCCTACCCTGTACCGGTGCTGGCTAGATCCACCGAGAGTGCCGTCACTCGTGGGGAAGGTGCGGATAGCCCGCACCAAGCACACCAGGACAGCAAAAGGAGAGAGAGAGTATGTGTGTGGGAAAGAGCTGCTTCCATTCCCTCTGACAACACGGTTGACTGATGGAGGTCCTAATGTCACTTTATCCCTCTCTACCGGCTTCATTCCTTGTCATCCCGTTCCTTGGTGCGGACCTGCCAGTGTTCCGCCCGTTAAGCCACCAGCCCCACAAAACACGCCCACCATTTCTACCATTCCTCCCCTCCTTTCCTCTCTCTCTTAGTATATTCTTTGAGTGCTCTCCTCCCTCTGCACCGCGTTGCACCAAACAGATTACGTCGCCCGCCTGCTGCTACTGCTGCTGCTGCTGCTACTCCCTTCTCCTCCCCGCTGCAGATCCGCTCCATTGCTGCGACGACGACGCGGGGCACACCGTTGGACCGAGGGCTTGCAAAGGAAGCCCAGAGGAGACACACATACACACACACACACACTGTAAACGTCACACATGTCTGTCACAGATAAGTACAATCTGGCGCCGCAGACGGAGCCCCACACGCAGCCGCAGACAGCTCCCGGCACGCAGCCACAGTGGAAGCGCGCAGATACGCAGGATGGCGCGCGCGTGGTTGACGTTACCAACACCGCGCCTGGTGCAAACCACATGGAGGAGCGTCCCTGGCTGTACTCGCTGTGCGTCTGTTGCGCCAAGTGTGACGCGCTAATTGAGTCGTGCTTCTGCCCCCTCTGCCAGATGAGCCGACAGTACAACATGGTGTACAATCTGCAGCCATCGATCCACTGGCCACTCTGCCTCGGCTCACTCATGGGCAACTTCCTGCTCGGCAATGTTGTGACCTGCTTGCTGGTTTGGTCCCTCCGCACCGATCTGCGTCGTCGCTACGGCATCGAAGGCGGGTGCTGCTCCGACATGCTGACGTCCATGTTCTGCATTCCCTGTGCACTGCAGCAGCAGCTGCTGGAGATGACGGCGCTGGGGGCATTCCCAGGTGCCTTTTGCTTCTCTGAGGCTCCGGCGGAACCCGTCATGCTGTAGCAGCTACGGAAAGTGACGTCCCCCCCCCCCCCTCAGATAGAACCCTCTTGCTGTTTATCTTATGCTTTACTCTCTCCCTCGCAGCTCTCCCTCTATTTCTCTCCTTCCTCCTCACTTGATCGTGCTGAAAGCAGCAACTAACCACGGCAAACACGACAACAAGCAGAAAGGGGGGAAGAGGACGAAAAGTGACCACTTTTGCCATTGCTAGCCTTCGATCCTGCCACGACTCTCCTCCTCTCTCTCCCCCCCGGTCTCCTTTCCGTTCCTCCATATCCTTTCCCTTCTTCCCTCGCTCGGTCCATGCAGAATACAGGAGCTCCCCATAGCACCAGTCCCCCCCCTCTCTCCTCCCCTCTCCTTTGGCGGGAGCTTTCCTCCTCTTCCCCCCTTCCTCCGGATCCATCCATCCCATCCAGTGACCATAGCCATTTTCTTCGCTCTGTTTGCTCTCTCGACAACACTTTCCCTTCCCCCGTTCATTCCTTTCGCGACATACGGCGGCCTTCTCACAAGAGAACGAGAAGTGCATATATATCGTGTTGGGGATCCTATTCATAATCACCACCATCATCGCCACACTCGGGCCACATGCTGAATCCCGACCTGGACCGCCAAGGGGAGAGCTCCGGCGTCTTCAACTCTGCCCACTCAGAGGGTCGTGGGGAGCAGCACCCGCCATCGATTGCCTACATTGCGAGCAGTGGCACCGTCTCGAGCGCGCCGTGGAGCGCTAGCAGCGGCACCAACCCACCTCATCATACCCCGACTCGTGCGCATGAGCCGGAACGTGTGGGTGGGGAGGGACAGGAGCGCGATGTGCCACGGGCCCCCCTACCAGCGTCCTCGGGCAATGGCACCCCCATCCGCGGCAACGAGCCAAGCAACCATATTGATCCTAGCGGCGGGGGCACGGCAGCGGTCCGGCATACGGACTACCTCGGTAACTTCATTCGCGACCCCCAGCAGAGGCGTGCGGCGGTGGCAATGGCGCAGGGGCCGGACGGCGCCGACCACCAGCGAGAGAGGAGTGAGAGTTTTGATCTGGGACTGGAGAAGCCGCCCCGCCAAGCGTCCGGGCAGCCCCTCATGTCAAGCCCCCTCTACGTCGGGGTGGTTGCTGCCCAGCCAGCAACCACTATGGCTGCTGCTGTTGCTGCGACGGCGACGGCTGATGGGACCCCCCTAGGCGGGCCACTGTCTGAGCACTCCTCACCACTCCAGCAGCAGAGGTCTGTGTCCTTCACACCATCAGGCACCCCGCACGAGCCGCCACACACGCCTCCCTCTCTCAACGCGCGGCGTCAAGAGCCTCAAGCTGGCAACAACAGCCACGACGGCAGCGGCGGCGCGTCGAGCAAGTACAAGAATACCACCTCGCCCATGGCAACGTTCAACACCGCTGGCGGCGCGAACGTGGTGATTGACAACAGTGGGTACATCAACGTTGATGATATCCCGGTGCGGTTGGCGACCATGGGCCGACGCGATCGGCCGTGGCACTACGGTCTCTGTGAATGCTGCCACGACTGCTCATCTTGCCTGGAGTCGTGGTGCTGCCTGCCGTGCCAGGTCAGCCGGCAGTGCAACATGCTGATGAACGATAAGCCAAAGATTCACTGGCCGTTCTGTATCCTTATCGTGTCGACCGAGTGCCTCACCGGATGCACACTGGTGGCCTGCCTGTTCACTGGCCAAGCACGGCGCATGGCGAGGGAGCGCTACGGCATCGCAGGCTCCGGCATTGGCGACTGCTGTGCGGGATTTTGGTGCCGGTGCTGCACATTGCAACAGGTGCTGCTGGAGATGTCCATCATGAACGACTTCCCCGGCGCGATCTGCTACTCGGTGGATCCCACACCGAGACCGCAGAGCGATGTGGAGATGCGCTAAAGAGCTACCCACTGTCCCCCAACCACACAAACCCCCTCCCAATTTCCTTCTCCCTCCCCTTCTCTTCTCCTGCTCTCTGAGAACGATGCGGAGGGAGGGATGCGGGCAGTGTGTGCATGCGTGTCAATCGCTCTTGCCAGCATTGCTTGACTTCTATCTGTTTCTCTGTTTCTCTTCCTATTCGTGCTTCCTTTTCCTTGCTCCCTTGCCCTGTTGCGTTTTCCAGCTGCTTTGCGCATGGCATAATGCCCTTTTGTCCTTCCCTTCCAGTACACCCAAACACACCAACGCACCATATGTACCCCCCCCCCGTGCATGTGTGCACATCCTCCTTGGAAAGAGCCCACCAGCCCTATGGAGAGGAGGGGAGTGGAATGACGGATGCTGCTCTTGTCCTTCTTCTTCTTCCTTTTCTTGATGAACGGACGCGACCACAGCCTCCGCCACAAAGCAGGCAATGGAACATGTGGAGCGAGGACGAGGCCGTGAGTGCGGTGTGTCTCTCTCGTAAATACCCTCTCCTCCATTTCCTTTCCTCTTGGGCTCTTCGCCCCGAATCGCTCACCGCGCAGGTCGTTGCAGCTTCATCATACCGATTGGTTTGACTTTTACTTTGAGCATACTGAGTGCGCGTTCCTCTGGCAAGGACCCGTCTCGCTTTCCGCTTTCCGGCAAGAAGTGCCACACGCACACGAACACAAATACATACACATTTGCGGATCTTTAACTGGACGTGCTTCCCCCTCCCTCTCCCTCCCCTGCCCCCAAGATAGGTGTCAAGTGAGGGCTACGACATGCAACCCACCGAACCGGCCTCTCCCTATTCCCGGATCGGCAGCTACGTGAGCGATGGCGTGAGCAGGAACTCGTTGGAGCCGCAGCGCACTGCCAACGGCTCCAACCTGTTTGACAGCAGGTCGAACGGCGGCGCCAGCGTCCACGTGGCGCGCAGCCCAAACCCCACCAGCGATACCTCCCGTGAGTATCTCGACGGCGCTAACGACAATAATCCCACCGCTACAGTTCCGAACAGGCTCTTCACTGCTGGCGCCAACGGCGGCGGTGGTGGCAGCTACGGGAATGCAAATACCAACTACGTCACAGACGCGAATCCTTCCAAAGGCAATGGTGCCGTCAACAATGCTAGCAACACCAACAACGTGAGCTATGCGACTCCGGCTCCGGCTCCTGCTGCAAGCAGTGCCGAGGCGCGAGACGGCGAAACGATTCCTGTGCAGGCCCGCGATTATGTGAACGTTGATGTGCTTCCCGTCAGCACGGCCGGCGTCGGGCATCAGATCAAGCCGTGGCATTACGGTCTTTGTCACTGTTGCCAGAACTGCGACTCGTGCCTGGAGGCGTGGTTCTGCCTCACCTGCCAGTCGAGCCGGCAGTGCAACATGGTGATGAATGGCAAAGCTAAAATGCACTGGCCCTTCTGCCTCTTCATGTTCATCACCGACTGTGTCACAGGGGGTACCATCGTCACGGCCGTGTTTGTGTGCTGGACGCGTGACCTGGTGAGGAAGCGCTACGGCATCGACGGCAGCAGCTGCGGGGACTGCTGTACCGCGTGGTGCTGCCGGGCGTGCTCGGTGCAGCAGATGCTGCTGGAGATGACGGTGAATGGCGACTTTCCTGGGGCGACGTGCTACGACGTGGCGGCGGCACCAATGTCTCCACGCGGAGGAGTGGCAATGGTGTGAGCTTATTTGCTGCCCTCCTCCCATCCCTCCCTTTCCTTCATTATAACTCCCTTGTGTGTTTCTCTCTCTCTACACTTTCTATACAAGCTGGGAGAGTGTCGACCGCGCGACCTCTCCCCCCCCCCCTCCCTTCTGTCTCTCTTCTACTCCGCAGCCATCGTCAGGTTACATTCCCTGCTCCTTCGCGTTCTGACGGAGGGACGATGGCATGGTGGTGAGGAAGGGGGGAGGGGGGATGTGTCCATCGATGGGACGATCCCATTGCCAAAAGGAACTGCCGTGTTGGAAAGGGAGCAGGCCGTTGGCTGTGGGTGGAGGGGAGAGAGAGCACGTGCCATTGCATGTGTGTGTGTGTGTGTGTGTGTGAATGGCCCAAAGGTAACGACACACTTCTTCCCTTCACTGCCCTCCTTGCTTCTCCCTATGCTTCTCTCTCTCCTCCTCAACGCACTTTTACTGCTCCCTTCGAGCTTGCTGTCGTGCATGGTGCTCATGTGCGATACTCATCATCACCACCATCATCACCGAACACGTCCTCCCCTGCGACCGTGTGGGGTGCGTGTATGATGATGTGTGCGTCTTGCATCACTCCCCATCGTATCTTCATCTCCTCCTCCTCCCTCCCCACCTCTGACTCTACTTGTCGCTCCCATCCTAGTCTCATCCCGTGCCACGCTTCCAGAGTCCACACACATATACACACATATACACACACGCACACACGCGCACATACACCAGCGCCGCCGTCACATCCGCCCTCTCCTCCTCGCACAATCCCGTCGGACAGCCGAAGTCCCGTCTCCCCACCCTCTTCTCTCAGCCACACAATGTCCAAGGGCAGCAAGTACATCAGCGGCGGAGTGGACAGTTACAGCAACGTGAACGCTAACCCTAACCCACAGCAGCGACATGCCCAGGTGGAGCGGGACTGGCTCCACGGCATGTGCGACTGCAGCAACACCGGCGCGTGCTGTGAATCCTACTGGTGCCATTGCTGCCAAGTATCCCGTCAATGCAACATGCTGGCCAACAACAGTCCCAACATCCACTGGCCGCTTCTCGCCGGCATTATCCTGATCGATGCTTGCGCAACTTGCTACCTCGGCTCGGTCGGCGCCACGTGCCACGTGCGCGGCCTGGCGCGCAAGCGCTACGGCATCAAGGGCAACGAGTGTGGTGACTTCTGTGCGTCGTGCTGTTGCACGTGCTGTGTGACGCAGCAGACTCTGCGTGAGATGGCGGTGATGGGCGACTTCCCCGGCACCACGTGCTGCTGCGACGCGGACGAAGGCGTCACGCCGAACGCGGAGCGGATGGAGTGAGAACCGCCAGGCAGAGCTTGCGGTGTCTGGCCGGACGAACGTGCGGCGGCGCCTCCTTAGTACCCACCGCGCGCCAGGCAGCAGCATCTGCACATAACCGATCCACACCCACTGTCCCACTTCCCTATCCGCCCCCTCCTTTCCAGATCTCATTCCATCTTGATCAACTTGTCTTTCACCCCCTCTTGTTTTGCCTCCTCACTCCCCCTCCCCCTCCCCCATTCCATCTGCCTTTTCTATACTCTTGGCTTGCTCGCCTCCCGAGTGCATGGACTCCTACTCTTCTACCCCTCCCCCCCCCTTCCTGCTTCCTCACGACAGAACCTTGTGTATGAAAGGGTAGGAGGCCAGCCTTGCTGACCAACGGATGCGCTGCGTAGCCTACCACCACCACCACCCCTCCCTCCCCCCTCCCCGGCGCATCCCTCGAACCTCCCTCGTCTCACCGCGGATCGCCATGCTCTCCTTGCAGTCGACTCTAGTCTTCACTGCTTTGCTCTCTCTCTCTCTCTTTCAATGCTGTTTAACCTCGCAACCCGACTTCCCAGCGCCGTCTCTCCCTCCTCCTCCTGCACTATCCCAGGATCGTGTACTCCCACTGCGCACATACCGTGCAAGGGAGAACGGTCAGCTTAATAGTCCTCTCTTCTTCCCTCCGCAACCGTCCTACTGTAACGCCGCACATCTGTGTGGCTCAGCGGCTCATTTCTCTCCTTTTCTCTCTCCTCTGTGCTTTCTATTGGATACACATTTCCCCCCCCCCTCTCCCTACCTTCCCCATCTGCTCCGTATCCTGAACTCTGATCTCCCTCCCCCTCCTTCTCCTTCCGAACGCACACACATGCCCGCACACACTCGCGCAGCTGGAGGATAGAAGCAGGTGGGGAGGACCCGCCGCCCGTCCGTGTGGCATTGGGCAGAAGGACTGCGAGGGACCGAAGAGTCTGTGCGTCTGCAGCTGCTTTGCCGAGTAAATGTTGGCACATGCACTCTTGCACATCCCCGTAGGCATCGTCTCTCCTCCTCCCCTCTCCCCACCTCTGACTCTACTTGCCGCTCCTATCCTAGTCTCATCCCGTGCCACGCTTCCAGAGTCCACACACATATACACACATATACACACACGCACACACGCGCACATACACCAGCGCCGCCGTCACATCCGCCCTCTCCTCCTCGCACAATCCCGTCGGACAGCCGAAGTCCCGTCTCCCCACCCTCTTCTCTCAGCCACACAATGTCCAAGGGCAGCAAGTACATCAGCGGCGGAGTGGACAGTTACAGCAACGTGAACGCTAACCCTAACCCACAGCAGCGACATGCCCAGGTGAAGCGGGACTGGCACTATGGCATGTGCGACTGCGGCAACACCGGCGCGTGCTGTGAATCCTTCTGGTGTACCACTTGCCAAGCGTCACGGCAGGTCAATATGATGCTGTACAACGATCCGACCCACAGCTGTGCTCTGTGCTGTGCTGCCTCAGTCGTTGATGAGCTTGGCGGCGGTGATGACGGGACGTCGATGCTCGTGTGTTATGCTCGATCCTTGGCTCGGAAACGGTACGGCATTGCTGGGTCTAACTGTGGCGACTGCTGTGCGTCGTGCTGCTGCACGTGCTGCGTCGTCAACCAGGTACTGCGCGAAATGACGCTCATGAGCGAGTGCCCTGGCGCAACGTGCTGTGTGGATGTCAGCGAAGGCGTGGCGCCGCACTCGCAGGAGATGCAATGAGAATCAGTATCACATTACGTGGGGCAGCAGCATCTGCACATAACCGATCCACACCCACTGTCCCACTTCCCTATCCGCCCCCTCCTTTCCAGATCTCAT
>JASAOB010002565.1:0-23924 GCA_030849825.1 Herpetomonas tarakana | reverse complement strand
GCGGAGTGTGGACTGGTGGTGGTGGTCGGCGAGCCCGTCAGGCCACTCTCAGCGGCTGAGCGGCAGGGTAAAGGGAGAGGCTGGCGCTGCCGCATCGCCTGCATCTCCTCACGAGAGCAGCAGCGCAAGACGTCGCCTTGCCAGAGTCCCGCTGACGGTATGTCCTCCGCGACAACGAGCACGTCGTTTACTGTACGTGGTGTTGGCACGCAGGCGCCGCTGTGCAGAAGGCCTCGCAGCTGCCACGCCCGCTGCTCAGGGACGCTGTGGCTGTCCACCGTCGTGTTCAGCTGCTGGGCAAGAAGCAGGCAGGCGCGGCGGGCGTAGGCCGCGCTGGCCCACAGGCACACATGGCCGTCCTCGATCCACATGCGAAAGCGGTTCTTGCGGCGCGTCAGCAGCATCGACTTGTGCGTTTCCGAGGCGATGGTGGACATCTGCGGCAGTTGTGCTGGTGCCGAGGAGGTTGTCGGCGACGACGAAGGCACTTGGCCGGCGGCGGGGTTGCGGAAGTCGAAAACCGGCGTGCCGGGGCCGTTTTGGAAAGCTGCGGCGGCACCACTGCCTCCTCCCTGTGGCGGCCCTGGGAATGGCGGCGGTGGCGGTGGCGGTGGCGGTGGGACCATGGCCTGCTTTGCCCCCTCGCTCTGCGGCTGCTGTTGCTGTGGAGGGGCAGCGTGCGAGTGGTATGCGGGCGTGTGGCCAGTCTCGTTCAGCGCGGGGTGCCGCAGCGGCGTGTTCTGCACGTTGAAGCCGGACAGCATAAAGATGGGGAAGCGACCACCCTCGTTCGTGTTGATCGACGTTCGGTGCGAAGTGAAGCTGATGGCGTGGGCCTCGCTGGCCTGCATGAACAGCGCGTCGGTGTCGGCCAGCACGTCGGGGATGTCATCCTCAAAGAGGTAGCCCTCCTCCTCCCACTTGGCCCTCTGCTGGTCGTGTGCCTCGGCGATGTCCATGGGGTTGAACCCGCTCATGCCGACGTGCACCGGCTTCTGCCCCGACTTGGCTGTCCCGGCCTCCAGCAAGGTGCGCAGGCGCACGCGAAACTCGCGAATGAACTGGAGCATGGGTATGTTAGACAGGGGGAATCGCAAGAAGAAGGGCATCATGGGCATGTACCTCGGGTGGATGTGGGCCCGCACGCACTGTCGCACGTACATGTGCGTCGCGAGCATCACCATGTTGCCCAGGATCTGGTCCCCCACGTCCTTGTCGATGAACATGGTGCCCTTCAGGAGGTGCTGCTCACTCTCCATTTCCAGATACTTGTCAAAGTCCTTGGCGGCGGCTTTGTTGCTGCTGCTACTACTACTACTCCTGGTGCGTCGTCGAACACGGGTGCCCCACGCGTCCTCGCTGCCGCCGCCGGGGTTGCCCTCCTTCCTGGGAAACGGCCGGCCACCGCTGCCGCCACTGCGAGGAGGAGCTCCCTTCTTGGGCCTCGCGCTGCCGCTGTCGGCGTTCCCTTCGGCGTCATTGTCGTCGTCGCCGCCCTCGTGCTCGCTGCGGAACACCACGGTGGAGGGGAAGGTCCCGAACATGCCCATGATCTTCACATGGAAGCCCTCGAACGGGACGTAGAGGGGGTCGTCGACGGGTGGTGGCTTGTTGCTGTCCCAGCGACTCGCGATGGCGCAAGGGATGGGGTGGAGGTAGTACGCAGCAGGGCTCACAATGTGCTTGCACTTGCGCCTCTGCTTTGCCGCTGAGCCCGTGCTCGTGCCCGTGCCACCATCGCGCGGACGGGCACCAGCCGCCTCCCCTGTCTCCGCGTCATCGTTGTCGTCGTCGCAGCTGTCCTCGCCGTCGTCGTCGACGTCTGCGTTCTCCTGCGTGTGCAGCCGTTTGCCCTTCATGTAGCGCTTCGCCGCGGCGTAGCCGGAGAGGAAAGCGTCAAATGGGACGTTCTCAAAGGTGCTGGGCATCTCGGGCCACAAGACGCCTTCGCTCACACCATCGCTCGGAGAGCCGGCCGCACGCTTCTTCGGTGGATTGGAGGAGGGGTTGGCGGCGTTCTGCTGATAGCGACGGCTCATCTTCTCCCACTCGTGGCGCTGGTGCCGCACCTGGCTGGCGTAGGCCGCGCGCAGCTGCTCGTCCGTATCGTACAAGCACAGGTCATTCTCTGCAATCAGCACGCTGTACAGGCCTTCCAGGGTGTCCGTGAAGCTCTGGTACGCGTAGTCGTCCACCACAGCGGGCCGCACAACCCTCTCCTCCGCTTTGCCGTCCGCCTCCTTTCCTGTGTTGGCCGCCGCCGCCCCGGCATGAGGGTGTGGGGCAGTGCCACTTCTCTGCAGCTGATGCGCCTTCTTCTTCTGCTGCTCCTTCCTGCGCTCCGCATCAAACGCGGCAAACTCCTCGGGTTCGCTGAGCTTGGAGCTGGTGCAGAAGTAATCGCTCTCGCGGCTGGTCTCCGTCGAGCGCAAGGCACGGAAGTAGTACTTGGCGGTGCGTCGGTAACGCGCGTTGTAGAGGTGCTGAAAGAGCGGGCAGTCGGGGCTGGGGAAGAAGTCGCGGGTGAGTGGGATGAGAATGATCTCGCTGCGGCGGTTGCGGCCGTGGCGGTGGCTGTAGAGGCCCCGCTGGTGGGTCTCTCGGCTTGGCAAGGCACCCATAGGCGAGGGGGAGAAGGGGGATACGACCTTCGTGTAGGTTGTTGTCCCGTGTGAGTAGATGTTATGGGGAAGAGGAAAAAGAATGAAGTGGGGGGGAGGGGCTTGTCAAGGGATTGACAGCTACCTCCCACTTATTGCTGATGATAGTAATATAAAATGAGTGTGCGCGTTCTGCGGTTCCCTTCTGGGAGTTTGCACAATACGACTTACTTTTTGCCTTCACTATATTGGTATTCCTCTTCTTCCGTCTCGATCGTGTGTGCGTGGCGTCAACGTGCTGTGGGGGTTGCAGTTGTTGTTGTTGTTGGCCGTTGCAGTGTCGATGAGGAGGGAGAGAAAAGAAAAAAAAAAACGTACAGAGAGAGATGGGGGGGGGAGAGGAAAAAAGAGGAAGTAGAGAGAGAGAGCCCTTTGCTGGAGGTGGAGAGGCAAAGAAGGAGATGGGGATGGGGTGTCGAGGCTACCGTAGTACGGAAAGAGAAAGTAGATAGCCAAAGACACACACCGGGCAGAGAGAAGGAGAAGGAGGAAAGGGCAGAGCAAAAAGGTGTAATGGTCCTTACGTGTGAAGAGAGAAAAGGAGGGAAGCAAGTCGGAAACACCAAAGGCCGATAGCAACTAAATCACCCCCCGTCAGGAGGGGTAGAGGAGGAGTGAAGAAGACAAAGGAAAGGGGCGAGAAGGGACAGAGAGAGGAGGGAGGGAGGCTCAACAAACACACAAATATACGGGAATGAATCAACAATGGCTCTGCGTCGCCTCTTCTTTGTCTTTCCTCACCCTTCTATCCTTTTCCGCAGGTAAAGTAAAACGACGAAGAAGAAGAGGAGGTTTGAGGTGGGAGAAGAGAGCGGCTCGGCTGTTTCGCGCTGTCTCTTGTGCTTAATAGCAACAACAGTAGTAAAGTGGATCAGGGTAGAGGGGGAGCGGGGATTCCTACTCTTTTCCTTTCGCTCTCTCTCTGTCTTTCTCTGTCTTCTTTCTCTCTCCGTGGATGTTTCTTTTCGCACGTGGGGAGGAAGAAGAAGAAGAGATGAAAGGAGAGGAGTAGGGGAGGGGGGTGCGAGCGGAGTCTCAAGGCGAGAGAGGAATGATAGCAAAGAACCTACGCGTGTGTGTGCCGAAAGGAGGAGGAGGAGGAGGGAGAAGGGAGGCCACGGGTGGTGTGCGTATGTTGCTCCCCAGGAGCTAGTCAGAACTCTATCCCATGCAGTGTACGTGTACCGTCATTGGGGGAGAGGGGGAGGGGGAGGGGGCCAAGGTGCATGTGCATCAAGCCCTTGTGCACACAGATCGGGGAGGGGAGAAGGGAGGGGTCCATCTCTCCGCTCCCTCGTCTTCTCCATACGCTGCATTCCCCCGCCTCCCTCGTTTGTCTCTTGGTTGTCCTGTTTTTGTGTGATTGTAAGGAGGAAGGAGGGCAGGAAGAAGTGGTGCCATGGGCTAGAGGAGGCCGTACGGCAAGGAACAGCGAAAGATAGGAGGAGGGGAGAGAAGGCAGGAGGAGAGAAGCGGTGAAGAAAAGGGAAGAGGTGGTGGCTCCTTTACAAAGAGGAGCATAGCGATGTCATCAACGCAGTACGGATAGTAACAGTAACAGTGTAACAGAAACAGAGAGAGCAATAGTATTCATAGCAATGGAAGATGAGGGTGACGACAGGAAAAGGGTGTTCAATCTACTGATTCAAACGCATAGACACAAAGGAGGGGGAGAGGAAAGGAAGGGGGAGGAGGATGACTTTGAAGGAAATGAAAACGAAGGAATGGCCAGAGGCGAGGCACAGAGGGAGGGAGAGTACACACAAAAATGGATCAGCAGCGCTGCATTCCATCGGCAAAAGGGGGAAACGAAAGAGACAAGGAAAAAAATATCTTCACAACTGTGTGTCGAACGATGTAGTAGTAGTGCGAGCCAACAGAAAAACATGAACCCTCTGAGAAGGAGGACAGAGAGAGAGGAAAGAGGAAAGAGAGGAAGGGGTAGGAGGGAATGACGGTAAGGGAGCACCATCTGCACAAGCGACACACACCCTCCCTGGAAATCGGCTGATAGCTTGTCATGCACATAGAGATGTCAACGTACAAGAGCCTCGAATCCCGTTACTCGAGAACCGTGTAATGCTTCACTTTGTGACACTGCCACGGTCGTGAACGACCTCGCTGCGGCTGCGCTCCTCCGCTTGCAGAGATGGGACCCGCATCGTACCACCCCTCTCCGACATGCGGGGCTGGTAGGAAGGCTGCTGCGGAAGCGGGCCAGCACCGCTGATGTTGTTGTTGCTGACGTAGGTCACGCGTAGCGAGGGCGACGAGGAAGACAATGCCCTGTCGCTGCCACCACCATATGGCGCGGAAGAGGACATATTCTTCGCTGCGCCGCTTTCAGCAGCGTACGCGGTGGCGCCGCCGCGGTTGGCGCTGTTGCTGCCGCTGTGGCTGCTCCCACTGCCTTGATTCGTGATGTAGCGATTCCTGCCCCTCTCACCGTGGGTGGTGGGCTGCGTGGCACCACCATGCATTGGGTGGTGGTGGCTGCTGCCGTGGTCAGTGCGGTTTGGGTCGGTGTGATAGGCCTGGTGCTCGTATGGAGAGATGGAGTGGGACGCGTTATCCTCATCCCCGTTGTCCTGTCCCTCGGCATCCGCCTCCTGCTGCACCTCCGACAGGTAACGCAGCGGGACGGCGCGGCGGTCATCCGAGGGTCTGGCGGTGATGACCTGGCCATAGCACGCGTCGTCCTCATTGCTGTTGGCGGGTGCGTGATAGCTCTGTTGATAGTTTTCGTTGTTCTGATGGTAGCTCACTGATGCGGAGCTGTGGTGGAAGAGCTGGTGCTGGTGCTGCTGCTGGTGAGTGCCGCTCTGACTGGGATGGTAGCTCAGGCTATCGTTGTGGCCGCTGGCGTTGAAGTCTAGACTTGGGCTCGTCGTGTCGTGTCGCTGCTGCTGATACTGTGGCCCTGGCTGCTCCGGCCAGTGGGGGATGGGGGGTACGTTGGGGTACGCTGTCTGCTGCTGATAGGGAGGATTGGCACTGCCGTCGCTGTTGCCATTCCCCTCGTCCATACTGTAGTAGTAGTTGTGCCCGCCACCGTACATGGCGTCAGTCGCGCCACTGCCGCCGCCATAGTTGCCGTGGGAGTTCTGGTGCACGTTGCCGTGCTTGGCTTCGTTGGCGTCCTCCCCGCCCGCAGCCAGGAAGCCGCCGTCGTCCTCGTCATCCACAACGGTCTGCTGCATGAACTGCTGCTGGGACCGATTGGCATTGCTATTGTCGAAGCTCTGTCCACGCGATCGGATAGATAAGGCGCTGGGGGAGTCCGTCTCGGGCATGTAATACGGGTTGTGCGACGTGACATGGCGGCCGCTGCTGGTGCGATACACCACGCTGCTGCCTCCACTTTGAGAGAGCTTCCTGGTAGGGGAAGGGCCCTGTTGCTGCTGTTGTTGTTGCTGCTGCTGCTGGGGGGATGTCGAGCCTTGCCGGCTGGTGCTGGGATGGACCTGCGTGGGAGAGAAGTCTTGGCTCGGCGCGAGGGGTGGCTGCAGAAAGCTGTCCTCGCCGCCACCAGGGGAGATGCCCATGGCGCCGTACTGCGCGCCGTAGCCGTCCTCGTCCGGTATGGGGATCTGGCCGAAGGAATGGTGCTGCGAGGCGAGTCGGGGGGAGTTGTGGCTCGAGACGATACTCGGCGGTGCCTGTGGGCTGCTGTTGAGCCGCAGTCGTTGCTGCTGGAGCGAGTCCCGGCGATGTCGGGTGCGGACCTGCACCGTCACCCCGCCCTCGCCCACGACCGTTTGCGTGGTGGTGACCACCGGCGCCGTCGTGGGTGAGGTGGTACGCGAGTCCACAGAGGCGCTCGTGCCCGGGGGGTATATGTGCAGCTGCGGGCGATGTGGCTGCGGCTGTGGCTGCGGCTGTGGCTGCGGCTGTGGCTGCGACTGTGGTTGCGACTGCGGTTGCGCGCTGATGCTGCTGCTGCTGCCAGGGCTGTTTGTCGCACCGCCGCCCACCCCAACACCTGTGCTTGGAGCAGTGAGGCGGATGGGTTTTGGCAGTCCTGCGACGCCTGCCGCCGCTGCCGTCATGGCACTGCCAGCGGGGATGCTGTTGTTGGTGTTGCTGTTGAAGCCCAGGGAACCGCGCCGTGACGTCGCAGAGGTGGGGGTGCGGGTGGGAGTGGATCGGTAGTCGAACCCCATGCTGTTGGAGGTGTGCATGCCGCCGCCGCCCGCCCCGGCGCGGTTCGACGTGCTCTGTGAGTTGGCCTGGTCAAAGAACCCCTCGGTGAGCTGCGCAGGGCCGTAGCTGGGGGAGGTCTCGAGGAACGAGGAGCTCTCTAGACGGTCCTCAATGGGCTTGGCAAGGGCGTCCGTGTCCTCGTGAGGATGGTGAGGTTGGTGTGGGCCGATGCGGATGCCGCCACCAACGTAGCCGGGCGTGTTCGGGTGCGACGGAGACTGCGAGGCGGGAGTACCCTCTGTCCACGGGTGGTGCTGTTGGGGGGACTGATGGGATGGTGACACCTGTTGCTGGAGTTGCTGAGGCTGGAGCTGCTCGGGCCGCTGCGTCTGTTGCTGAGCGCGGCGAGGCTGCGGGATCGACACGTTCACGTGCTGCATCTGTTGCTGCATCTGTTGCTGTGGCTGCGGTGCGCCACTACCGTGGGAGGCTGTGGCAGTCTGGAGAGCTGGTGTGGGCCACTCGGCAGGCTTCCCCGAGTACGACTGGACACCAGTTGGAAGATGGGCTGTCTGTGGCTGCTGGAACTGCGGCTGTGGTTGTGGGTAGTTGCCCATCATGTTGCTGCCTCCGCCCTGAGCATACACCGGCTGCGGGAGCTGCTGCAGCTGGATATGCTGCTGCGGTGGGGGAATGGGAGTGCCGTCCGCGTTGTAGAATATGGGAGGGCCAACCGGCACAACCTGCAGCATGCCGGGAGGGGTAGGTGACATCTGGCTCATCATCTGCGGCTGTAGCTGTGGCTGTAGCTGTGGCTGTGGCTGATGTTGAACGGGTATGAAGCTACCATCGGGTTGCTGGTAGTACATTGCCGGCTGAGGAACGAACATGGGTTGGGGCTGCGCGATCTGCTGCGGCTGCATTGGTAGCGACCGGGCGAACATTTGTGGTGGCGGCTGCATCGAGTGGGGCTGCTGGAAGGGAGTCGGGTACATTGGCTGCTGCTGCTGTTGTTGCTGCTGTTGGTGTGGATATGGAAGTGCCTGGTACGCTTGTTGTTGCTGTGGTTGTTGTGGTTGCTGCCGTTGTGGTTGCTGCTGCTGTGGTTGGTCCCGAGGATGGTGCTGTGGCTGGTGTTGCTGCTGCTGGGTCTTTAGCTTGTTGTCAAAGAAGTGGGTCTTGCCCGCCTCCGCCTTGATCGCGGCCAGTCCCTGCTCGCGCTCCTCATCGATCTTTGCCTTGTTCACCGCGATCACGCGCTTGCCCATGGACTCGGCCAGGAACTCCACGAGCGTCTGGGAATGCGCCATGCCCGAGGTGACGCCGTGGAAGAAGATGTACCCGTCCTGTGAGAAGCGCCACTCGCGGAAGCCGCGCGTCTTGACCATTTCACTCGCCTGCGGCTGATTCGATCGCAGCAGCTGTGCCCAGATGGAGCGGCCCGGGCCGTCGCTGGCACCCCCGGGCACGCCTGCGCCGCCGCCGGCGAGGGCGGGGTCGTCCACAAAGCACTGCGGGTAGGTCTCCACCATGGCCACGGCGTGCTTCATGAGATCGTCCTGGATCGCGGGTGGGTAGCACAGCCACTTCAAGTCCGACGGCTTGCTTTCGCGTGCGCGGCCGCTGACCCGGCGCATCCACGACAGGATAAGGTCCTCGGCGTGGATGCTGTCGTCCACGTACCAGGTACCCGCGCAGAGCTCGCGTGGGTTGCGGCGGCCGTTGAGGTTGCGGGGGCGGCGCACGGACGTTGGGGTGATGGTCCGCGTGGAGGTGGGGGAGGCGGATGGGGTGAAGCGAATGACATCACCGGCGTGCAGGATGCGCTGGGGATCTTGGATGCGCGACAGAGGGTAGTTGGTCCCGATGGAGGACGCGCTGTCCATGCGTTGCATCGGGCTGCCGCTGGACGCGCTGGGCGTGTACAGACGGCTCGCCTCCGGGTTCCCGCGGAGGTTGGCAGCCGGGCTCCAGCCCAGCACGCTGTCCGGTGTGCCAGCCGAGAACAGGCCGGTGGGAAACGTAAAGCCGTACTGGCGCCTCGCGGCGAGATCAAAGACGTACTGCAGCGTCTTCCCATCCAGTTCCGCGGAGACGGTGTAGACATCGAGGATCTGGGTCTGCGTGGGGTGCAGCGGCAGGTAGTTGCCCCGCTCCCTGTCGATGCGAGAGCGGGGCTGGGTCGCAATGTCGTACGCGGACAGACCCATCAGCGTGACGCTGCGGTCGATCTTGTAGCGGGTGTGCCGCTTGCCCTCCCGCACGGCGTAGAGGCGCACTTCATCATTGTCCTTGTCGCTATCGTCCTCCGGCTTCTCCTCCGAGGACTCCTTTGGCTGCTCCACAGGCAGGGCCGTGCACCCCTTGCCATCTCGGGTGACCTCTGCCTCCGTCTCTGCCTCCTTGTGGATGTCTTCGAGGGAGCGGAAGGGGCAGAGGTAGCGCACCATCGGGAAGCCTTCCTCGGCGTCAAGGAGGAAGCGCATACTGTTGTAGTAGGACTCCTCAATAACCTGCTGCACGAAGGCCTGCCTCGCCTCCCTCTCCTCCTCGTCCTCCGCCTCCCCATGGTGGTGGTGGTGGGGGATGACGGCGCCGGACGCTGTGGCGGCCGTGTTCGCCTCCGAGCCGTCCTTGGCCCCGTTGCTGCTGGTGTTGCCCGCCGCCATCTTGCTCGGGGTCGAGGCGTTGGTGTCGCCGCCCGCGCTGGCTGTTCCTGTCGCTGTGGCCACAGTCGCGCTTAGTGACGGGGTGCGGACACCAAAGAACTGGCTGAGGCCCCCGCGCACCGCCGGCCTCAGCTCCCCGCGGTACGCCATCTGTGGCGGCGACGTCGTGCTCAGCGTGACGCAAATGGCCTCGATGGCCTCCTCCAGCTGGCTGTACGACATTTGAAACAGCGCACGGACCGTCATCTGATGGCTGATGCGCACCACCACCAGGCCATTCGCGATGTAGCACAAGATGCCCTCCTCGTTGAGGCGCTCGGTTGGTGTCGGGTGCGGAGGCGTACTGATGGCCTCGGGGTCCAGCGAGAGCGGCACCACCTTGCGGCGCATCGCCGCGGGCATGCCTTGCACTGCCACCACCGCACCAGCGTCCATGCCGCCTCGCCCCATGGATGCACTGCCCTCCTCCGCATTGCTGCCCATACCCGCTGCAAGGTTCAGATTGCAGGTGTTGCCCTTGTTGTTGCCGCCGCCGCTGCTGCCGGTGTTGGACATCTGCGTGCGGGTGCGTTGCGCAGACTGCAGGTCGACCAGTGACATGGGCTGCGGGTACGAGGCGCGCAGCTCGCTGGCCAGGATGCGGATCTGTCGGGTGAGCTGCAGTTGAGGGATGTTGGAGAAGCGGATGAAGATGGCAGAGGAGAGGTCTGAGTGCGCTTGTGGGATGTCGACCACGGTGGACGGCGCGCGCGGCCTCGTGGAGGTGGAGCTTGGGCTGGTGCCTCCGCTGCCATCCCCGCCACTCTTCTCCCCCGCGGTTGCCGTTGCCGCCGTTTGGGATGGTGTGGTGGCAGCGTTTGCCCGCCGCTCAAGGACAATAGGCTGCTCCAAGGCACGCACAAACGCGTCCCAGCCAGTGAGCGACTGCTGCTGCAGATGGTGGGACGCGCTGGAGTTGCCGCCGCCGCTGCCGTCACCACCACTACCACTACCAGCGCCGCCAGCGCCACCGTGTAAACCCAGCGAGGCGGAGCGGACCGAGTCGTACATGCTCCCGCTCTTGCTCAGGTTCGCCGACGACAGCGGCGCGTTTAGGCAGTACCGCAGGCCGTGGGCGAAGTATCGGCAGAGAGAGAAGAAGGTGTGGCTCTGCTCCTTGTCGCCCACCTGCCGCTCAAAGAAGGTGACCTGGACAAGGGTGTGCGAGGGCACCCCGTACGGCGTCGCACGGTGCAGGACCGCCTCCATGGCTTTCTGCTGATGCCTTCGCTGCTCGGGCGCTAGCTGCTGCATGGCGGGGGTGGCATGGACTCGCGAGAAGAGCGTGCGCTTGAGGATCTCCTGCACCGTCCAGCAGCCGTAGATGCCCACCACACGCAACTCGATGGGCCCGTTGCCGAGAGGGTCAGGCCCACCTGCGGCACCGCGCTGGCGCACCGTCAGCCAGGCGGAGCGAGGGCCATCAGGAGTGACGGTGGTGTGCGGATGTCTCTGCGTGTAACGCTGCCCGCCCGCCTCGTCCTCCTCGTCCTCCTCACTGCTCTCGCTGCCATCGTCCCCATCGCCGTTGGGCCCCGCTTCCTTGGTAGCCCCGTTGCTGTCCGCCGCCTCCCCGCCCTCCAGCCCGGCCTGGCGCCTCTCCTGCCGGCGTCTCTGCCTCTCCTGCTTCCGGGTGGCGGCAGCGGCCGACACGGAGGTGGGGAGGTGGCGCAGGCGGTTGCTCTCGTGCTCCCGGACCGCCTCCAGCACCTCCCTGTTGCATACACTCATCTCGCGCGCCTCCTGCACAGGATTGGCGGCGGCGGCGTTGCCATCCCCTTGGTCGCAGCCAGCCGCGCTCCTCCGGCGTCGGCGGGCCATGGCCTTGGCACCCATCTTGTGGTGGCGCTGGTGGTTCGCCACAAAGTAGATGTCCTCGTACACAGCGGCAGAGATGGGGGTGCGCACGAGGACCACCGCGCACGGCAGCGGCCGGATGCGCCGCTCGCCGTGCAGCAGGATCTCCGACCCGCCAAGCCTCCGGCTCCGCTCCGTCGCCGACAGCATCTTCTCACCCCCCGTGTGCTGCTGCTGCTGTTCCTTGTTCGTAATCTCCACAATGTGGCTCGCCGCTGACCGCAGTGCCTGGTTCGACTCGTAGATGATGTCATCCTCGGTGGTACGGATGAGCAGGTCGAAGAGCTCTTCCCTGGAAGCAAACGGGATGTCGCGCAGCTCCATGTTGGACATCTCCGCCTCGCAGAGCTTCTCCTCCTCCGCGCACGGCCGCTGCTGCTTCCGCTCCTTCCCTCCTCCATTTTCCTTGCTGCCGGTGCTGTTGTTGTTGAGTTCGTCGACGCCCGCCTTCGTCGCGAACACGAGCGCCTCCTCCAGCATCGAGCTGGCGGCAATGCTTTCAAAGCTGTCGAAGCACGCGGACGGGTCGAGCAGGCTGCCGGGCGACCAGCTGTGCTCCAATTGAAAGTGATAGCGTGGGTTCTGCAGCTGTCGGGCGTTCCAGAGCTGCTCGAACAGCACGCAGTCCGGCGACGGGAAGAACTCCTTGGTAAGGGGCACCAGGCGGTGCTCGTAGTAGTAGTATTGTCCATCCTCGCTGAGGGGCAGCGTTGTGGCATTGTTGTAGATGGCGGAGGAAACATTCTTGGGCCCGCCGCCGCCCTCGCTGGAGCCGTCCCCAGGTGCCCTCGCACCTCCTCCGCCGCCCAGCTGCGTGATGCTGGTGCGCTTTGCCGTGTTGTTTGCCCCACCGGCAGTCCCGGTGGGGTTGGTGGCAGAGTTACCCGAGGCAGCTGCCTTGCGTGCCTCGATGACTGCCGCGTTCAGCTGATGTGTGTTGGGGGCCTCGCCATTGTGGTAGTGGTACCTTTCGGCAGGGCGGCTGATGAAGGGGAGCGCCGTCTGCCCGTCATAGTCTTGGTAGAGCTGACGTGAAGGGGCTAGTCCCATCTTCGTTCTCTCTCTTTTCTTTGTTCGTTCGTGTACGGTCTGCCTCTCTAGGAGGTGGAGAAGAAGGGGAAGGAAAAGAGGACGAGGCAAGTGCAGTCAGAGCAGTAACAATAAAAATAACAGCAGTAATGGTAATATCAACAGGAAAAAGGCGAAGGAGAGAAGAGAAAGGGGAAGGGAAAAGAAGTAATGTACGCGTCAGTAGTCAAAGATACACTTGACACGTCACTCAGAGGAGGAAGAAAGGAGGAGGGGGGGCTAGAAAGATAGACAGATGGAGAAAGGGAGGGAGGGGAAGGAAGGGGCCTGTAGAGACAGAGAGAGGGGGAAAAGGAGGAGAAGACCGAGAGGAATCCTCGGGAGGCGGATACTGTCCCGGTGGGCTAGAGAGCCTTGGACTGCGCGATGATTTCGTGACGCGCTCCAGACGAGGAGGATGAAAGGGGGGGGAGAAAGGACCGAAAGGAAGGAGGGAGAGATAACACAAGTGGCACACGTCAAAAGGTCAGTCAAAGAGAAGGAACAGAGGAGGTCTCTACCTGAAGGACGACGACGCAATCGCAGCGATAAGGGATCCTTTCTAGTGAGCAGGGAGGAAGGGAAGAAGGGAAGAAGCACATACACATGTGTACCACAAGCACCCCCCCCTCTCTCTCTCTCACTCACTCTCTTCCTTCCTCGTTCGCATACGCATGTGTGTGTGTGTCTGCCTGCCGTGCCCGTGTCTGCGTGCATTTGTGTCTGTATGTGGGGGGTGTGCGTACAGGTGTTCGCAATAGGGAATACAAAGTAACGGCCTAAGCGATGCGATGGGTAGAGGAGCAAGCACATGTGGTGGTGGTGTGCAAATAGACGGAGCGGATAAACAAAGTGAGTGAGTGAGAGACAGAGCGAAACGGATGGAGGGAGGGGAAGTGAGGGGAAGGGAGAGTATGCAGGACGCAGATGTTTCTATGCCTTCGCTGCGGGAGGGAGGGGGCAGAATGAACAAGGTGGGAAAAGATTGGATAAAGTGGGGGGTTGAATGGACGGGAGAGGGAGGAGATAGAGATAGAGATAAAGATAAAGAGGTTGAAGGGAGAGCAGGGAGGGGAATCCGTTGTGCTTGACTGTACAAGATGGAGAAAAGATACGGGACGTGGAATGGGAGTAAAGAAGGCAGGTAAAGCAAGGCAACCATACGGGAATACAATTCGGGGAGGGGAGGGGAGGGGAGAGGGGAGAGGGAGGGAGAGGTGGGTGATGTGGTGATGGTAGCGGAGGAATAAAGGGGAGACGGGGTAAGCACACGGAGAGAAGGAAAAAAAAAAAGTAACCATAGTAATGCACGGGCGATGTCAGTGGAAAGGGGTAAGATAGAAATCAACGGAGGGAGAGGAGAGAGGACAAGAGCACAAACAAGCATAGAGGGGAGCAACAGCAGTAATGGCAGCACTTTGTAATGAAAGAAGAGAAGGACAAAGAAGAACAAACAAAGAAGAAGAGAGGAGAGAGGATTCCCATCCGAATGGCTGTTCAACAACACACAGACACACATGTAGGCACAGCATATCCTTGCTAGCTACTGCCACCACGCCAGTCCCACGTGTACCTCTTCGTGCCGTCCGTGGCCACCGTAAACTTCTTGACAGTGCCCACGGAGGCGGGCTGCTCGACGGGGCCCATGGCTGGGGAGGACACGTGGCGGAGAGTAGCGACGGAGCCGCCGTTGGCAGTGCTCTTGGTGGTCGTGGGAGGGACGAGAATATTTGCGTACGTGTAGTCCGCGGCACTCGCATTGGTCTTGGCCCTAGCGGTGGTGGCGGTAGTGGTGGCGGTGGTGAGGTAGGAGTGCCGTCTCGCTGTCGTCGCCGATGGCGTTGTTGATGGGTACGGGTTGTGCTGGCCGCCAGTACTGGCCCTGCGCGTGCCCAACGGGCCTAGCGGGGGTAGCAGGACAGCCCCATGTTTCCCATTATCGTTGCCGCTGGAAGGACTCCCGGAGAGTCGACGCTGCTGCGGCGGCGACGGCGACGGTCCCACTCCCCCGTTCATCCCTCCGGCAGGCAGCGAGCCGGCCATGTCCACGGTGCTACCGTTATTGTAGTAGTAGCCGCTGCTGCTGCTTGCGCCATCGCCATCGCTCTTGCCGGCACCATCGGTCCACTCCATGGCGTCGTAGGTCTCGCTCAGTGCGCTTGGGCGGCGCTGAATGGTGTTCCTGTTACTGTGGATATGGATGCCTCTTCCTGAGCTGTACATGTCACCGAAGCTGCCATCGCCGTAGTACGAGCCATCGACCGGTTGCGTGGCGTCCATGAAGTAGTCGGGGTCGAAGGATTGAGGCAGGGGCTGCTGGCCCAGCCAACCAGCCCCTGCGCTGCCAGCAGGATTGTCTCCGTACCGGCCGCTGTACGCGCTGTTGTCTGCTGACAGGCCCAAGGTAGAGTCGTCCCCCTTCCACCCACCATTCGCAGAGGCCCCCATCATCATCCTGAGGTTGCCGTGCCGCATCGGGGAAGCGCGGTATGTGTTGTTGCCATTTTTGCTCTGGCTGGTCTGTGGTGGCGGCGGGGGATGGAGGGGTTGCTGCCGGCCATCCTCTTTGTCTGTGCCGCCATCATTGCTGGCCGACGGCAGGGCAGCCAAGTTATCGCTGTGGAAGTAGTCGTAGCCGGCATCGTCCAGAGTGGGGAAGACGCCGTCGTTGCCGCCAACTGGGGCCGACTTTCTCCTCTCCCCTGTGCTCGCATTGCTGCTGGGGGGGGTCTGCCGCGCTGTGTTCGCCGGTGAGGGCGGAAAGGGGACGCCGGCGCTGCTGGGGACGGACGTGGTGTGCGTGTGCGGCGAGCGTGTGGAATCGCCCCAGGCGAGCGCAGCGACGGCAGTGTGGCCGCCGCCGCCGCCACCCGTGCCGTGGGTCGCGCTCTGCTTGCCCCCGCTCTGTCCCGCAAGGGGAGGGCGGCCACCGTTGAGGGAGTGAATCGTGGCAGCCACCAGGGCCGCCTCCTGCGCCGTCACAGACGACGACGACACCACCGTCGCTGTCGACGTGGGGGAAGGGAGCAGCGGGGGTGCGGGTAAGGACTCTGCTCGCCGGGTGAAGGCAGCGGCACTGCCGCCGTCCCCGTAGGGTGGTGGTGGTGGTGGCTGTGGCTGTGGCTGGTACGACGCCGTCGCCGCCCTATCCTCAGTACTGCCATGATAGGTATATCGCCCGCCCGCGCGGGCGGTGTTCTTCGGCGGTGGTGGCTGAGAGGGTTGAGAGAAGAAGAGACTGCCTCCGACGTTGCCCGTCATCAGTTCCACCTCCTCTCTGCCGCCGCCGCCGCCAGAGCCCTGAGACGCGATGAGGCTACTGCCGCTGCTGTGGCTGCCGCCTGGCATCTCTCGCTGCGGCCACCCATGCCGCTGCGGTGGCTGCTGAGGAGTCTCCGTGCTGCTGGTGCTGCGGACGGTGCTGGGTTCGTTCCCCAAGGCGGTAGAGTGTGCGTTGGCCGAGCCTGGACTGGTATCCCAGTGATTGCGATGAAAGCGATCCTGCTGCTGTTGCTGCTGCTGTTGCTGCTGTCGCAGCCAGTGTCTTCGCTCTCTTTTGGTCAACAGGTGAAAGGCGCTGAGCGTGGAGTGCGAAGATCCGCTGGTGGTGGTGTCGACGCTCATGTCCTCCGAGTTGGGATCGGTACGATGGCTCGCGCCGGACGCCCACTCCCCGTCACTGCCATCCCCTCTCTCTCTTGGCCAATGAGCCGCCGTCGTCACCGCCCGGTTCTCCAGTCGATGGCCGGCCTTCCGCTTCTCATTGAGCTTGCCCCCACTCGGCTCGCCGAAAGCCGCGCGCACCTCCTTGCCGAAGCTGCCCACGCTCCCATCACCTTCCTCAGGGCTGGTGCCCCCGTAACCGCTGCTATACACCGTGCCGGTGGGGGTGGAGCTGCTGCCCGTGCTGCCCGTGTTGCCCGCTTTACCCTTTCTTCGCTTGGCAGTAGTCAAGGGGGTCACGCCGCGGTCAGGTGCATGGGAGCCCCGCGCGAAGCCCGGCGTCAGCGCGATGCCGTAGGTCACGCCCTGGTGCTCGAACTCCCAAATGTACGTATCCGCAGTCGCCGCTGCAGTGGCAGCCGCGTTCGCGGTGGCTGACGCCGATGGCGTCGCCGTTCTGTTTGCGGTGGGGCTGTCGCTGCCATTGTTGTTGGGTGCTGTGTTTGGGCTGCGGCTGGCGCTGAGGCTGGCAAGGTTTGCCTTGGTGAGTTGACTACGGGTGGTGCACTGCGGCTGTCCCGCTGGCGGCGGCTGTGGCAGCGCCATGCGCGAGAAGAACATGTCGGGGTAGGAGCGCTTCCATCGCTGATCCCGCGCTGGTGCTCCTCGAGCAAAGAGGTAGTGATCCTTGATCCACGACAACAGCACATCCGCCTGGGGCACAAGTCGCAACCGCCGCGGGATCGCCCGCTGCTGCCGCCTGCCGCGGCTGCTGTTGGTGCTACTGCTGCCGCCGCTGGTGGCGTCGTCGCCGCCGTTCTCGCTGCCCGCCCCGCTCAGGTCCTCACTCTCGTCGTTGTGGTTGCGTCGGTTCGACTGCCTTTCGCGTCTCCGTCGGGTCCTCTGCCGGCTGGTGATGGTCGAGGAGTCCGCGCTCTCCCTGTTGCCCGCCTGGTGGGCGTTGGCTGCGGGACGACGTTGCTTGGTGGTGGAGGAGAGCCCAAGCAGGTGGTCCTCGCTCTCCATCGCCACCTCCCAGCACGGGGACAGGAAGGTGCCGTTGGTGCGATCCACCTGGCGTACCAACACGGTGCCTTCCGGCCAGTAGAGGCTCGTGTCCAGCTGCCTACCCTCGCCGCTGTGGCTGCCATGGGAAGCCCGTTCAAGACCACCGCTACCACCCCCACCGCCAGCACCCCCAGGTCCCAGGAGGCTCGTCCCTGAGTAGGACGACCCATTGCTACCACCCCTGGTGCTGTCGCTGTTGCTGCTATCCCAGCTGTCATCGTCCTCGTCGCCAGCGTCATCCTCACCGCTGCCGCGCCGAAGGTGCCCCCCCTCCTCCCTCTTCCGGCACTCTAATTTGAGGGTCTCTGTTGGCTTCATCACGCCGTTAGGACCCACAATGGCGAAGATGTGCAGCGGTGCATCCGCAGCGACGGCGTCGAGGGTGAGCTTCGTCGCCTTGCCGTGTGCTGAGGCGCTAGCGCTGTTGTCGTTGGCAGCGGCAGTGGTGGTGGTGGTGGTGTTGATGCCCGAGGCAACGCCCGCCGCCGTCGGTGTATAGCGGGACGCCGGCACGTGGTTGCCGACGAGCCCGTCCGAGGCCGGCGTGGACGCACCGCCACTGCTGTTGCGGTTGGCATGCTGTGGGCCGGTGCTAGTGTCGTCTCGGATGGTGAAGGCCATCTGCTCCTCGATTCTCGCCAAGATGTCTCGGCCGCCCGACGAGGGGAGGACTCGGCTCGCTATTGCGGGTGTACTGCGCTGATGTTGCTGCCGGGTAAGGAGGGAGTCGGCGCGAGAGCACGGGGAGGGCTTTGGGTCCTCCACGAAGCCGTAGAAGAGGTAGCGCGCTGGGGCACTGAGCTGCTTGATAGTGCCAGCCGCATCCTTTGCCTTCTTCTTCTTCTTTTTCAAGGTGCTGCTACTGCTGCTGGCGTTGCTATCATTGCCGTCGTCGGCGGTGGCCTCGGCGTCGGCGGTGGCCGCGGCGGCGCTCGCCAACGAGGAGAGCTCCTTCGTGCCTCCTGCCCTGTTCTTTCCGCGCCGCCCAGCAGCAGCAGGTTTAGAGGAGGGGTGCTGAGAGCGGGACTTCTCCTGTTCCTTGCGCTCCACGTCGTTCCACCACTCGCCAATGATCGTGAAGAGCTGGCCCGCCATGCGGCTGCTCAGCCTGCCGGTGAGCATCGTGTGATCCACCACCCGAGCTTTCTGCCGGATGACGTACAGTAGCCGCTTGTAGGCATGTCGGCGGCCTGCGCTGGGGAGTTCCATGTACGCCTCCGCCACCCGCACGCGAATCTCACGAAGGAAGCTCTGATGAACGAGGTCGGTGAGGAGCGCGCTGTAGCGGATGGGGCCGAGAGGAAGGGAGGACATGGGTATGGACATGGCCCTGCACTGCCGCACATACAGAGAGATGGCCATGAAGAGGGAGCGGGCCATAGAGAAGCTGCCGGCGGACTTGGCCAGGAAGATCACCAGCTCGTACTCCTCCTCCTCGCCCTTGCCACCGTCTCCCGCGCCAGCTGCCGGTGACGACGAATGGGTGGGGCGGCGCACGTCGTCGTCGTTGTCCGCGGGAGGTTTCAGGAAAGGCACGGGGCCCTCGCGGCCGCCGACGGGGTGCTTGTCTCGTGCCGCCCCCGCCGCCGCTGCGCGTGGGGAGGTGCCGGTGCCGCTGGAGGAGCCGCCGAACGGGTGCGCTGGTTTACGCAGACGGGTAGGCACCAAGCCTACAAAGCCAATCGCCATGAGAGAGGAACGGGGGCCCACCACCACGCTGTTGGCCGGCGCCAGGGGCCGGCCGCGGCCGTCCTCGGTGCCGCTGCTGCCAGTGGCCGCATTGGTGCAACGCGGTTTGCCGCTGTACACGCTGGGATCGTATGGGTTCTCCGCTGTGGCGAGGCGGTTGGTGGGGTAGTGAAAGCAAATCACGCACGGAGTCGGCATCAGTCGCGGTGGCGCCGTTGTCGGTGCCTGCCTCTGCTTCTGCCGTTGGCCAGCCTTGCCAGGTGTCCCACCCAGGCTGCCGCCTCCCGCCTCGTACGCCCAGTGCCGTAGTGCGTTGTAGCGCTCCTGCAGTTGCAGGTTCGTGTCCACTAGCTGGCCGTCATAGTACTTGACAGTGGCAGCGTAGAAGGCATCAAGGGTGGGGAAGTAGAGGCGGTCTGGCATTTCATGCAGAGAGCTGCCCCACCCATCCTTGCGGCAGTAAAATTGCAGGCTTGGCTCGCAGTACGCGTCGTACACCTGCTGCACCAGAGGAAACTCTGCCGGATTGGCAAAGTGGTTCTCCGTTGCTGGTGGCGAGCAGCCCTGTGCCCGTCCCGTCGGCGTCACCGCCACAGCCGCAGCAGATGGGGAGGCCGGGCCCTTGCACGAGGACGGGTCCCCGCTGCCACTTGGGCTCTCCCCGCACGTGGTGGTAGTGGTGGAAGTGGCGGACTGGGCGGCGTCCGTCACTGGCACTCGGCAGACAAAGCGCGAGGTCATTGGCACGAGTACGATGCGGCGGCAGTACTTCTGCTCGGTACTGGTGTTGCTGTTGCCAGCTGCCTGGTTGAGATCGCGGAGGCCGTCGAGGATCTCCTCCTGGATCTCCTTGCTGGGCAGCGCTCCCATCTGCTACGCCCTCTCGCTCCCTTCTCGACTGAGTGAGTATTCTGTGAAGTCCCCGCACGACTAGCTCGGGGGGAAATGAAAAGCAAAAAAGCTGAACGGCTGCTTGTCCGTGAGCTTGCGTGGCGAAACGGTGTGACCGGATAGATTAGAGGGAGGAGCAGTGGAGAGGAAAGAATAAAAGCGATCGAAGGAAACACACAGAGAAAAAGAGAAGGAGAGAAACGACACACGTGCGTACTTGGGAGGGGGGAGGGGGATGGGGGGGGTAGTGGCGGCAAAGTCGAAGGAAATGAACGAGAGAAGGGGGGAGAGAGAGAGAACGGAGGCAATGAAGTAGGGCAAAACAGCGTGAGACAGGAACGACCGACGAGGATGTGGAGGGTGGGGAGAGTGGAAAGTAAGGAGGGGAGGGGAAGGGGGATGACTGAAGTAGAACTGAGAGGGAGGGTGAGAGGACGGGAATGAATCTTGCGAGTTTGTACCGTTTTGCGTATCCCAGCAGGAGAAGTACCGATAGGGGAGAGAGGAGAAGGCACTCTGAGTGGGATGCAGTTATTGGTTGTCGTCGCTGAACTCGTCTTGAAAGAAGGGAGAGGGAGGGGGGAGGTACAAGAAGCGGAGAAAGGGAGGGATGGTGGAGATACACGAGAGTGTTATAGCAATGGCAATGAGAGGAGGCCGGAACAAGATAGAGGAAACCAACACCACGGGGAAGGGGAAGGAGTAACTGGGAGGAGGGAGGGAGAGAGAGGAATGCGAGAGAGAAGAAAGTGTAAGACGGAGAGGGGAGGAGAGGAGGAAAGCAGTGAAGAAGTAAGCAATCCAATGGAAAGAAGAGCTCTCTCTCTGTCTATCGATCAACAGAGATGGACAAACAGACAGATAGGTAGACAGGTAGCGAGAGGAGTGCGGCAGTAGTAAGTGAACCACAGGCAACCGGAAGCAGGAAGATGCCACCTTTCTTGCTCGCCCTCTTACGCTCACACACACACACACACACAATGCAATGCGATGTCTCCCAAGAGGGGTATGTGCGAGAAGGATGGGGTAGTGCTGTGTTGTGTGCCTTAATGCTAGAAGGAAGAAGGGCTCTTTCTTGCTGTGTAAGGAGGGGAGCCGAAACTGCCAACGAGCCAATCCAAAACAGGACACAAAAGAAGCTCAGAACGAAGTCGCTTGAGAGGGGAGAGAGAGAGGAAGGGAAGGTGGATTAACGTAGACACACACACCCACACCCATACACACACACAATGAAGACACAAGGAAGAACGCAGTAATTTGCCTCTTGATCTTGGAGCTACAGAGAGAGAGGAGAGGTAAGATTGAGGGTGGGACAAGGAGAAAAAGGGTTAGGTCAGTTTGCTGAAACTCTCACGGCCCACGTCTATCCCGTCATCTCCATCCCCTACATGCACACATGCCACTCGAATCCTGTGTGTTCTTCACTTCTTGCTTAACTAATCATAGATGACAAAGACATGCTCGACAACGATAACAACTTCTCTTGTGGGCATGCAGGGCGATAGTGACCCATGAAGCAGCAAAGACCAAGAAAACGTAAAGACAAGAAATCGTTAGAGTAACAACAGAGGAAGGAAGGATAACGGCGTAGGCAGTCAGCGGGTTCACAAAAGAGAGGGGGGGGAGGGGGAGAGTGAAGCAATGCTACAAGATACTACAATCCTCGAGCGAGGACAACAAGAACCGGGATTCCTAGAGAGAAAGAGAAAGAGAATGGGGAGGATAGGGGGAGGGGACTGGTAAGCCCGCCCTCTATCCTCCCCCCGGTCCATTATACTACAGATGGAAGCCAATGATGCAATAGGGCCGCGGGGAGGGCATATGCCACCAGATGCAAGGACCGGACAGGCAAGGGGAACTCACTCCGGCTTGCACAGGCGCAGGAACGCCTCGACAGCAGCAGCCTCCCTGCGCTCCCGCGCAGTCGTCGGCGAGCCAGCAGGCGGCGCGTCCGCTGCCCCCTCCTCGAGACCACCACGCGCCTTCCCGTCCTGCCTCCGCGACGTGATCTGCACCACCATGCGACGGAACACAGAGCCGCCATCGCACACAAGCGCACGCGGCGGCCCAGCCTCCACAAGCCGACCCTGCTCCATCACAAACACGCGGTCGTAGCTCGCCACCGTGTGCAGCCGGTGCGCAATCGTGATCACGGTGTACCGCGCAAACTGCTCGCGCACAACAGCCTGCACCTGCCGGTCCAGCACAGGGTCGATGTTCGCCGTCGCCTCGTCCATCAGGATGAACTCGCTGCCCTTCTTCAGCAGCGCGCGCGCAAGGCACAGCAGCTGCCGCTGCCCAACACTGAAGTTCCTCCCGCCCTCCGTCACCGCAGCGTCCAGCGCCACACCCGGCGCGCCGGCATGCGACGCTGCTGGCGGTGCTGGCGGTGCTGGCGGTGCTACGGGCAGCGGCTCGCGTGGCGCGCGCGGACCACCGCCTGCAGGCAGCGACGAAGGCGACAGGCCAACCAGCTCCAGCGCGCGCCGCACCTCGCCATCGCTGCTCTCGCCGAACGGGTCAAGGTTGCTGCGCACCGTGCCCTCGAACAGCACGGGGTCCTGCGGGATCAGCGCAAAGCGGCGCCGCAGCGACGGCAGCGACAGCTGCTCAGCAGGCACGCCACCCACCAGCATCACGCCCCCGCACACCTCCACCAGCCGCATGAAGGTCTGCAGCAGCGTCGACTTCCCACTGCCCGTCCGCCCCACCACGCCAATCTTCTCCCGCGGCGCTATCGCAAAGCTCACGTCGCGCAGCACCAGCGGCAGCCCGGGGCGGTAGCGCATGTCCACGTGCCGGAACTCAAGCGAGCCGGCCGCAGCACCACCAGCCTCGCGCCGCTCGCCCGCGTCAGCCTCCACGACAACAGACACCTTCCCCAGCCCGTGCCCGTCGCCAGTGTCCACCCCGTCGGACAGCAGCCCGCGCGGCGGCGCCAGCAGCAGGTCCTCGTGCGGCACCGCGTGGATGTAGTGGAAAATACGCTGTGCACTGTTCATGTCAGCCTCCACGTATGCAGCGAACTCCACGAGAGCGGCGACAGTCCAGAAGAGATCCATAGATATGGTCAAGGCAAGCAGCAGAAGGCTGACTCGTCCCGGTGGCAGCACATCGTGAGAGCTGAAGGCCTTTTCATACAGCCCCACCAACGCCATGATCATGATGATGCAGGAGCTGAGGAGCTCCAGGCGGATGGTCAGCCAGAAAGCCACCACCTTCTCCACGTACCGTGCACTGTACAGCCGGTCCAGCCGCGCCAGTGCCTGCTCGAAGATGACGTGTGCCTTGCCGTACGCATCAATCGACTCCCGCCCCGTCGTCACCTCCTCCAGCAGCGAGAACATGGGCGACTGCGCAATACTCGCGCGTCGCCGGATCTCTCGGATGATGGTGGTGTAGTAACGCAGCAAATGCCAGAAGACAACAGCAGCGAAGGCGATGAAGATTAAAACCACGGGTGCGGAGAACATGGTGAGTAGCAGAGAGGCCACAATAAAGTTCAGGAACTGCACCACGAAGATAACCATCTGCGTCAGTGAATCATCGAGAACGTACATGTCCTTGGAGAAGCGGTTCACGATGCGGCCCAGTGGTGTCTGGTCGAAGAACATGACGGTCGCAGACGTGATGGAGTATAGGAGAGACTCATGCAGACGACCACAGGCACGGCGAATGAAGGCGAACATGATCATGTTGCGCACAGGATGCAGTGCAACCATGAAGGTGTTGATGCCGACGTAAATGGCGAGATAGGAGCCCTGAGAAAAGTCCTCAAAGTACCCTGTGGACCACAGAGAGAGCCACACATTCGCAGTGATGAACACGACTATGTTCTCAGTAAAGAGAGAGAGGGGTACGGCAAGGGCCCAAGCGCCGCCACCAGCACGAATGAAGCCTCTGTAGACGGCCCACGGCACATGGCCCGTCTCCTTCTCCTCCTCGACGATCAGCTTGGCTGCCTCGCCGCCCTCCCGCTCCGCCCCACCAGCTGTGGGGGCAGAGGTCGCCTTACATGCCCACATCTCCCTCTCCCCACACTCGGACCGCTCGTCGTCGTCGTCGCTCTCGTCGCTCCCCTCGCTGATCCCAGCGCACCCGCTCCCCGCAGCCGTGAAGGACAGATGGCCGCCAGCCCCAGCGTCCTCCTCTCGTGTGGGGATCGTTGGGGAAGCAG
>JASAOB010002564.1:0-23650 GCA_030849825.1 Herpetomonas tarakana | reverse complement strand
GCTTGTCGTTGACCACCATGGCAGTCCTGGCCTTTGCCAAGAGCTTCTCACTCGCCTCGCGGCGCGCCTGCACGATCAGTGGGTCCGTCAGCGTCACAGGAGCGCGGGGGCCTGGCGACAACACGGGTGCCGAGGAAGGCGGCACACCCGTTGTCGCGTCACTGCCGTCCTCACCACCACCGCCGCCATGCGTGGCGAGTTGCTGGCGTGCGTTCTCGTAGGAGATGATCAGCTCCACGGACTTGTCAAGGTCGCCCGAGGCAAGCACGGCCGGCACGCTTGCCACGGTCTCCCTCATCGAGATCATCGACTCCGTCATCCGCTTCGTCGCCATCACGCGCGAGTACAACGCGTCCAGCTTCTTCACCCGGCGGGAACTCCGCTCGGCGAGGGCGGCGCTGCCTTCAATCTTCTTGGCCAGAGCCGCGCTGCGGTCCACGTACTGAGGCAGCTGGTGGTAGCGGACTTCGTCGATGGTGCTGAGGCTGCCTTGCAGCGCGTGTCGGTCGCGCACGAGGGCAGCCACCTCGTCCAGCAGCCGATCGCGCCGCTGGCCACCCTTGACAATCTGCTGCAGGACATGGTCAATCTTATCCTCGATGCCTTCGATGCGCTTCATTCTGCCCCGTTCCACTCCTTTCCGTTGCGCTCCCTTTTGGGTGATGGGTAATCGGTGCTTGTGTGCGAGTTCGTCTCTCGCTCCCGTTTTTGTCTGTGCTTGCCTATCTAAATTTATATATGTGTGTATGTGTGGAATGGAGTGTTTACACCGGAGGCCTCCTGTTGATTCACGCGAAGGAAAAAGAGGACCTCTACTTGGCGCCGGTGGTGGCACAGGCAGAAGGGAGAAGGAAGGAGGAGATTGATCGATATGAGAGGCAACTGTGTGCCACAAGGGAATCGTTCCATAACACACAACACCATTTCCTATTCTTGACAGCACTGGAGGTTGGTGAGTAAATGCGTAAATAGAGTAGATTGACGAGCGCAAAGTGCGAGACGAGGGAGGGGGAGGGGGGGACCTGTTGGGCTTCTAGTTGCGAATCACGCCAAACTTGGAGCCCTGTGAGGCCCTGTCCGCCATCACCGCCGCCAACGCCGGCTCCACGTCGATCTTCCCATACAACTGCCTCCGCAGCAGCGACTCGGCCTCCTCCTGCGTCGTTAGCTCCGGGCAGTTTGCGGCCACACACTTGCACAGGAAGCCCCACAGCGGCTTCAGGATGGCCTCGTCGCTGGCGAAAACGCGTTGCCCTTCTCTTTTGTCTTTGCTTGCCGCCTCGCCGTGGCCTTCTTCGAGGCGCCGGCGCTGTCGCTGCTGGCGCGGGTCGCCCCCCTCCGCAGTCCCATTCTCGTCATCACTGGCGTAGTCGTCGGCGCGGTCAATGTCAGCCTCATCCATCATGCTGCCAAAGCCCTCGGCCTTGGCGGTGGCGGAGGCGGTCAGCTCCGCCAGTTCCCTGTCCCGCTGCTTGACGCTGTCGGCGGTGCCGGGGGCGTAGACCTTTCCTGCGGTGCCGCCCGTGTGGAGGGGAGACGACGACGAGGCAGCAGAAGAAGCCGACGAGGCGAAGCGCTGCCGATACTTCTGGACGAGACCAGCTGCAAGGCCGACAAAACTGACCGTCACGCCTGAGCTGCCAGCACGACCGGTACGCCCGATACGATGGATGTACCGCACAACTGCCTCGCCAGCGGCTTCCCCCGCCGCCGGCCACGGCAAGTCGTAGTTGATGACGAGCGTCAGCCCAGGCACATCCAGACCGCGCGCAAGCAGGTCGGTGGTCAGCAGCACTTTGCGCTGGCCCTTCCGGAACAGCTCGACAAGCCGGCGGCGCTCCGCCTGCGATAGGTCGGCATGTACAACGGCAACGGAGGAGAGGTTGTCGAGCTGCAGCCGGGCCTTGGCCGCGGCGGCCATCTCCAGCGCCTGCCGGCGCTGTGCCTCGTGTGCGTACCTCGCCGCATGCACCGAGGCCCCGCGTGCAAAGGAGGAAGAGGACGAAGAAGACGTACGCGAGACCGTGGCGGCGGCACCGCTGGGTGTGGTGGTGTTGTCGTCCACGAAGAGCAGACCTGGCGGTGGCGGCCCGACAAGCGCCTCAATGGACATATCCTGCTCCTCCTCCTGGGACAGCAGATGCTCCTTTTCGTTCCTCAGCGCCTCCTGCAAGGCGTCGCAGGTGCGCTTCTCGCCAGCGAAGACGACAATGGGACTGGTGCCGTACGCCAACCACGCGACGAGCCGCGCAAACTTTCCGGGGTGCACCAGTGGGCTCAGGCCGCGCTGCCGCGCCGCCGCCGCCTCTGCCACCGCTGCCGTCGCCGCGGGCTGCTTCTTCAGCCTCGACGACTTTTTTGCCTCTCCTGCCTCTGCGGCGTCCTCGAGCGGGATCATTTCAAAGTTCTGCCGGATGGACGCGCAGCGGTACGGCGTGCGCACCACCATGAAGCCATCGGGCGACAGGAACTTCTTTGCAATGTCGGCGCAGGCGGCGCTGAGGGTTGCCGTAAACAGCAGCGTCTGACGCGGTAAGGGACAGCGCTGCAGCACCTGGATCAGCTCCTCCTGCTGGTTCTCCGCGATCATGCGATCCGCTTCGTCAATCACCACAAAGTCCGCGTTGCCGAGCGACAGCAGGCGCTGCTCCAGCATGGCATTGGCCTGGCCAACGGTGCCCACGACGATGTGGGCTCCGCGCGCGAGAGCGTGGTACTGCACCTCCACATCCTCGCCACCAACGAGCTTGACCACCGTCACCTCGCTCAGCAGGTTGTGCTGTTTCTTGTGCTGCTGTACATTGGCAATGCCGGCGAGCTCCTCCGCCTCCCAGGCCAGCAGCGCCGCTCGGTGCTTTGCCGCGTCCTCGTCGTTGCCGCTGCCGCTGCCGCTGCTGCTGCCTCCTCGGAGGCCGAGCAGCCCATTGATTTCCTTCGCCACCTGTTCCGCCAGCTCCCGCGTGGGGACGAGCACGAGGCCGAGCGGGCCTTGGCTCTTGAGGTCCTCATCGGAGAGGAGGTTCGGGCGGCGGTTCGCTCGAATGTCCGCGAGGAGCGGCACGAGGTAGGCCATGGTCTTGCCGCTGCCTGTTTCCGCCACGGCGACGACATCCACCTTCTTCTTTTTCCTTCTATCGGCGCAGCCCACGACGTTGGCGCCGCTCGCTCCCTCCGCCGTCTCTGCCCCGGGGGACACGAGAAGCTTCAGGGCGAGCGGCACGCACTGGCTTTGAATGGCCGTGGGCAGGGAGTACTTGGCCGCGACGCACTTGCCAAGGGCATACGGCAGCCCGCCCTCCTCCCAGCACCGCAGGGGCCGCACCATGTCGATGCTGTACGTGCGACTGCTATTGTTACTGCTGCTGCTGCTGCTGCTATCACCACCGTTAGTACTGTGGTGAGTGCTGTGGCCCGCGCTGGCGCTGTGTGTGTGCGGCGCAGCGGGGTCGGCCGGAGCTTCTCCCGCTGCGGTCGCGCTGTCTGTCCCGACTCGACGGTTGACGGCCTCCAACTCAATGCCCAGTTGCTCACGAAAGACGGCCCAGCTGGTGGGCGTCATGTCGCTCAGCTTGTGCCGCGTCCAGTGGGAGGCGGGTATGTCGGATAGCGGGGAGGGGGAGGCCACCACTGACGCCGCCGGTTCGGTGCTCGCCGCGGTCTTTTGCATTTTCTTCTCCAACCGGGCGAGCAGTGGGTCCTTGCGTACCAGGCCACGCCGCGCCAGGGATGCCGCTAGCCCATCCGCCGCCTGCCCCACCCCGTCTGCCATCGTTGTTGTCGTTGTCGTCGTCGTGGCGCTTGTGTGGACCGCGTTCGCTGCGTTCCTGTCTGCGAGGCCCTCTGGGGACCACGGGCCTGCCCTCAGGATCCAGGGGAGGATGGGCGAGGGAGCCGTGCTGGGGTTGCGCCGCCACACGGCGGGGATACCCGGCATGAGATCACGCGCGGTTGTCTGGAAGGCGGTGTCGACATCACCGGCTTTAGCTGTTCGACTGGAGTAAAGCGGAATCATACTGAGAAGGTGCCTGCCTTGTCGGCAGCTCGCAGTAGGGATTGGGGGGGGGGGGGGGGGGACAGTTGCGACTATGTACTTTCTTCTTTCTTGTTGTTGAGAGAGCTAACATGAAAATGTGAAGAGGAGGAAAGTGTGGAAGTTAAGGGGTAGAATACCAAATGCCATTCACGAGAGTCGACGGCGGAGCATCAGCCGCACACTTCACTACTCCCCTAGTTCCCATTACGGGAGGGAACCTCGGTGGGTGGTGCGACGCTGCTGCCGCCCCCTCCCCTTTTCCCTCATCGAGCCATCGGCACAGAGAGGGGAGCCCGACAGGGCCTCTGCTTGTTTCTCAGCACGAGGGCGACACCTCACTCCTCGCTCTCTCTCTCTGGTGGTGTTGAGGGGGACTCTATAAGGAAAACGGAAGCACGAGAGGGGTGAGAGAAACGGGGGGGGGGGGGAAGATGGCACAGGAACCAGAGGAAGGGTTTCAAAAGGAGGAAAAAGGAAGCATCCGAAAGGAAGATGGAGGAAACGTATATTGCCCTGGTCATTCTCGCCCCCTCCCCCTCCCCCAGGGTTCTCTGCCTTTCCATTCATACGAGGAGAGAGAGCGAGAAGAGACATCTAGTAGTCGGAAGAGGGGGAGGGGGAGAGCCAACAACGACAGCAATATAACAGCAAACAAACGCACAAGCGAAGGAAGATGTTTGCATTAGAAGGCCGAACGTGCAGAGGCCAATCTTCTTCGTCGTCGTTGCTGATGATTCTATCAAGCATGTACTGCAAGGTACTTGAGTGGGTGTATGGGGGGAGGTGTTGGCGGGGTATGGGGATGGGGAACGCTGCTACGGCTCGCCAAATGTACTTCATTTGGGGATTGGCCGTGGAATGACAAGAGCGAAGGGGGAACATACCTCGCGCCACCGCCGCTTGCACGTTGTGTGCACCTACAGCTGCATCAGCGCGTCTAGTTCGTTGTCAGCCTTCTTGTCCTTCTTGTCTTTTTTGTCCTTCTTGCTCCTCCCCTTGCCCTTGCTACGGCTACGGCTCTTGCTACGGCTGCTGTGCCGGCGGCTGCGACTGGCTCCTTCTTCGGCAGGCACGCTGGTGCTGCGATGGTGGTGCCGCCGCGATTTACTGCCCCCGCCGGGTGTTGCCGCTGCGCCAGACGGGTCGTCGGCAACCGGCACGGCCACCTCTCTGCTCATGGAGCGACTGTGACTGCGCCGACGGTGCCGGTGGCTCTCCGACTTTTCGCCCCCGGTCGGTGTCAGCAGCGCGGCAGCAGCACCACCACCGGCAGCGTCGGCAGTCGGCGTCGGCACCTCTCCCGCGTTGAGGCCTTTGCTGTTGCTGCGGCTGCGGCTGCGGCTGTGGCTGCGGTGCTTCCGTCGGCGGGGTGTCCCGTCCGCTCCGTTCGCGGCCTCCTCGGCGGGGTCGGCGTGCGTGTGGGTGCGGCGGCGACGCCCCTCGCCTGGCGTCGCTCCGCTATCCTGCATGGCGATGTTCTCCACCGAGTGCGCGCGGCTGCCGCTGCTGCGGTGGCGGCGGCGGTGGCGCGCAGTGTTTGGCGTAGCGCCGCCGTCCAGGGGCTTGTTGGCGGGGTCGTGGAGGGCCGTCTCTGGCGGTGTGTGGGCACTGCTGCCAGGCATCGCGTTCCCTCCCCCTTGCGCTCCCCCGTACATACCCCCCATCGCCCCCGCCATCCCGGGCGGGGCCATGCCGAACTGCTGCTGGAACTGCTCAGCCGTCATGTTGAGCTGCGGCGGTGGCATCGGTGGTGGCATCATGCCCCGCATCCACGGCGGCATCATAGCGTACATCTGCAGCTGGAACTGGTAGCGCTGGACGAGCAGGGAGGTCATGCTGGGGTCGGTGTCCACCGTCGGGTCGACGCAGCAGGTGTCGAAGAAGGGACGCGTAGAGCCCGTCAGGATGATCCAGGCGTTGCGCGAGAAGCCGAGGCGCTTCAGGTCCGCAAAGTCCATGAAGAACATGTCGGTGCGAATCCAGCCGGGCAGCTGCGACACAGGCAGGTTGGGCCGGTAGTTGCCGATGTTGGTCTTGCAGGTGGATCGGATGACCAGCCACGGAATGATCCCCACCACCATCACCACAGCGTCCAGGGCGACGTTGCACAGCGGCCACGCGAGGTACACAGTCACCACGACAACGCTGCCAGAGAACTTGCCGGCGTACTTCTTCCAGAAGTCGTGCAGCGGGCCCTCGGTGCTCTCCACGTAGAAGGACGAGAAGGCCCAGAAGGAGAGGCACAGGTTGATGGCCCACACAAAGGCCGTGAGCCCCACAAAGCCCCAGGCGAAGCGGACGAACTCGTAGTACGGGGTCTCGTAGAACTCGATGGAGCCGGAAGGACCGCAGCCCTGCTGCTGTTGTTGTTGTTGCATCATCATCGCCATCTGCTGCTGCTGTTCCGCGTTCATGTTCATCTCGTTCGGGTTGGCCATGTTGCTGGCAGAGAAGCTGAGCTGGGGCTGCTGCTGCTGCTGCATCTGGTACTCCATGATGAACTGCTGTTGCTGCTGCGGGGTCATCTTCATCAGCTCCGCCTGCTTCTCTGGTGGCAGCGTGGCCGGGTTGAACGCACCGCCGTCGAGCATGTTCATCGGGTTCGGGTGCCGCTGGGAGTGGATGAGGCCTGCGTACAGGATGGCAAACCCGGTGAAGGCCATGGCAACGAACCACAACGTGTCCCGAGCGTTGTTCCACTGACTCAGCTGCACCGCGAAGACATTGGCGTTGAGGTTGTCCTCCATGCAGACGACACCGAAGGAGCCCTTGAGCCGGCGCTCCGTGCACGGTTTTGTGTAGTTGTGCAAGCACTCCGTCTCGTTGCCGCTTCCGCTGCCATCACTGGAGCTCCCCGTGCTGTTGCCCACCATCGCTTCGTTCTCCGCCGCGTAGTAGTAGTAGACGCTGAGAGGGGTGGAAAAGCCGTCGCGCTGCCGAGCGATGGTGCTGGTGTCGCTCGCTTGAGAGTCGTCGTCGAACGAGTTCCCCAGTGATGAGGAGGCGGAGAGGTTGCTGTCCGCACTGCTGCTGCTCGAGCTTTCGTTCGTTGTGGTGTTGCACATGTTGGGGTTCATCCACTTGATGTACGGCTTCATTGCCAGGTCGAGCTCGCTGGCGTTGCTCGCCCCGAACTTGGTGTAGATGTCGTCGATATCCTTGGTGCCCACCACGACGCCGAAGCCGACGACGGTGAGGGCAAAGAGGACGCACGCGAGAAGGAACGAGTAGTCAAAGCAGTTGTAGATGCACTCGTAGCAGGCGGGGTTCATGGGCGTGGAGGTGCAGACAAACGGATCGGGTGGTTCGCCAGGCATTGGGCAGCAGCCTCCTTGGGGCCCACCACAACAGCCCTGCTGTTGGTTGCCACAGCAGCCTCCTTGGGGCCCACCACAGCAGCCCTGCTGCTCATTGCCGCAACAGCTCTGCTGTTGGTTGCCGCAGCAGTCGCAGCAGCCGCTCGGCTGCATCATCATCATGTTCGGGTTCATGCCATTCATGCCGCCGTACATTCCAAATGGCATCTGTTGCTGTCCCGGCATCACTCCACCACCCACGCCAAAGCCAGGCGGGGTCGGCGTGGCCGACCCATTCCACGTGCCGCTGTTGTTCAACACACCTGACCCGTTCAAGTTTGCCCGTTGCTGCTGCTGCTGCTGCAGCATGGCGGGATTGCCATTGTAGCCGCCGGGAGACGGAGGTGGGGTGCCAGCGGGGCTGTACTGCACCGGCATGGTCGCCCCGGACGCCCAGGACGGGTTCTGGGGGTACCACTGGCCGCTGGGCGAGCGCGCGTTGCTCATCTTTGCAAAGTGTGTGTGTGTGTGTGTGTGGAGGAGGAGGAGAGGGCGATGGAAGATGAGAGAGAGGAAGGAAGAAGTGATCAAGAAATCCGCAACGACAACGACACAAAACCAGTGTATGAAAGCTGTAAGTAAGGGAAAGGCAGGACGGGGCAGGGCAGGGAGGATGGACCGGACCTTGTGGGTGTGGGGTATAGTGGAGGGCGAGGAGAAACTGGGGACTGCCTTCTCTCGTGGAGGCCGATGGTGCGCCACTCAGCGCGACAACGACAGCGGAGGAAGAGGAGAAGGGAAGAGAGGGAGTGAGGGTGGAGGAGGACAGCACTTCAAACAACTATTCTTCGAGCTTTTTTGCAAGACGAGACGGAGAGACAGAGAGGCCGAGGCGATAGAAGAGGAAGGCGATAGAAGAGTTGGAAGGGAGTTGTCGTGTTCTCCTCCCCCCTCTCCCCTCTCTCTTCTCCTTTTGCAGGTGGAGAAGAGAGAGAGGGGAGAAGCTACACATACATCATATCTTCATTGTCTCCTCCTGCATCTCCTGCAGACATCTTTGCGTTCATTCCCTGCCTCCCTCCTCCCCGTCCATTTCTGCGCATCCTACGCACGTGCGACGTGCTTTTGACTTCTCAACCGTTTCTTTCCTTCCGCTCGCTTCAGGGGACGTGATTAAATGTGCCTGTACTCAAAGTCCTCGGGGTTCATGCCGGCGTCGTCGACGCTGCTGTTCGTTTGCGACACCTCTGGTGCTCCGAGCTTCGTCAAGCCGCGCACCCACCACTCCATTTCCTGCTCCGTCTTGATCACCTGCCCTTTGCCGAACTCGAGGCGCAGCTCCGTCCACTCCTCCTTCACCACCCCGTTCTTGCCCGAGAAGTTTTCCTGCGTCCCCATCGCCCACAAGCCCCGTTCGTCCACCTCGAAGATGAAGGCGTTGGTGAGCTTCAGGGAGAAGTTCATGTTCAGCGAGGGCACGAGCTTCTGCCGCGCCAGGTTCAGCATGCGGATGAAGCGGTGGGAGCAGCGGCAGAGCGGGTCGGGGTCGGGGATCGCCGGCTCCCACACGCGCTGGGTGTGGCCCGAAACGTTCAGCCACAGCTTTGCGTCGGGCTTAATGCGGAGCAGAGCAAAGGTGTCCGGCTTGATGACGTACACCGGCTTCTCCTCGTCCTCGGCGTTGGTGGGGTTGCGCTCGCGCTCCTTGAACTTGGCGCGCCAGTCGCTGCCGCTCATGCGGCGCATGCGCTTTTCGTCCTCCTCGCGCTCCCGCTCTTCAATGTGCACCTTCTCCTCCGCCGACTTGCTCTCATCCTTTTCCCACATCTCCCGCGCCAACTCGTGGATGGTCGGGTGCCGCGTGAAGGTGGTTTCCCAGCACTCCGCCTGCAGATCCCCCGACAGCACTTCCACCGAGCCCGACACGATGGCGCGTGGCGGTAGCGTGCCGAGCTGCTTGAACCAGTGGAAGAGCTGGGGGTCGGTGTGGCCAATCATGACGGAGGCCTTGGGTGTCTCCAGCACGTTCCGCACGTGCAGGGAGCTCCGCGGCACGGCCAGCACAAGGGAGTAGTCCTCCTCGCCCGTAAACTTGTGCAGTGCGTGGGGCTGCAGGTCGCTTTTCACGGGGGCCTCGGCGCCGCTGCCGGCCTCGTCCTGACCGCCGCCGCTGCCGCTATTGCTGTTGTTGTTGGTGCGGCTCTCCATGCTCATGGCAATGCCCGCGTCTTTCAGCCGCTGAATGTTTGAGGTGGTGAGCTGGCCCATGCGATAGGTCCACAGCGCGTTGTAGTAGCGCTTTGCGTACGGCGCGCCAAGGTTGGAGGACACCTTTGTTTTAATCTCCCGTCCCGCGATGCCATGCGTCGGCATGCGACCCGACATTGCCTCGAATGTGCCTTACGATGCGGATTCCCTTCCGCTACGTCAATGAAGTATGGATGATGCAGTAACTCCCGTTGAAGATGAGGAAGACAGTCCCTTCTCGTCACAGAAGGGGGGGGGGGGAAAGGAGCCCCTTCTACACTGAGAGCGAGTAGCCGAGAGACGCACACAGAGAGACACAGATAGAGGCAGACCGGGCACTCCGATGATAGCTGAGTGAAGGAGGAGGAGATGAAGTGCAGAGAAGTAAAATGAGTGCAGCTCTGCCCACTCCCTCCGCGAGACTTCCCCCTTTCCCCCCCTTTTCTCTCTTCCTTGTGCCGTCATTGTCACTCCCATCGAGAAGGAGGAGGAGGGGGAAGGGTATCGGACAGGATCCTTCCTTTGCCCATTGCTGCCCTGCCAGTGTGGCGGACGGACAGACCTCCCCCCCCCTCTTGTGTGTTCGCTTCTGAATACGTGTTTCGCTGCTGCCGGTGTCGTACATTGGGGTCGTTAGGGATGGGAAGAGAGTGAAGGTGATGGGCAGAGCAAACTGAGAGAGTATGTCAGAGACCGAAATGGGTCGAGAGGCAGCGAAAGGGGGGAGTGCTAGAGCAGCTCAAACGAAGCTCTGCCATGGCAGAAATAGCACCCGAACGGCGCGGGAGGTGAGCGAGCTGGAGGACAGAGGAGGGGTGTGTTGTAGCAGTGATGACGGGTCGTGGGGTAGGCGACAACGACTGAGGGGAATGACCTTGACACACTCTCTCTCTCGGTCTTGTCAGAGCGCGAATGCACACACACACGCACACACACACACGACGACCACCTGACTCACTGGCTCCTCTTTGTTGCTACTGCTGCGGCAACTCTCACATGGCAAAATGGTCCTTCTCTGTGCACTCCTCGCCGCAGCGCCAGCTACAGGTCAAGGGAGGTAACACCGGGCTGTCGTGGCGCGGGGAGCTTCTTGGGAACTTTGGATGCCGCCGAGCGCGCCGCCGAGGTGGTCCTCAGTGCGACGGCGGCGTTGTCGTGACTATGTGTGGCGTCCCCGTTGACTTCCCAGCCCGTCGTGGCCCCCATCTCACCGCCTCTGCGCAGGAGCATGCAGAGCAGGTAGACGGCGAACATGATGGCAAGGAGCAGGTACAGTTTCATGCCCTTCCTCTTCTGTGCCGGCTTGCCCGCTGCGGAGGAGGTTACCGCGTTGGGGTCCAGGTTGACCTTCATCAAGATATCGTCAGGGTCGGAGAGGTCGCTGTTGTGCATCTGCAGGTGTCTCCGCGCCGCGGAAAGGTCCGGCGACGCCAGCGTCGGCGACTGCCCCACGTTTGTCGGCGTCACGCTGCGGCTGTTGCCGTCCTGTGGGGTGCGCACCTCCTGCCGCAGCGCCTTCACCTCCTCCTTAAGAGAGCGCAGGGCATCCCCTTTTCTAGGCGGCGAGACGGCGCTGGTGCTCGAGTCGGCTGTGTTTGCGTTGGGGCTCATGGCGCGATGCGTGGAGCGGCTGGCGTTGCTTCCCCCCAGGCGGTCCGCCAGCGAGCACGGCACGAGCCTTGCCTCCTCTGGCACCAGGACCGGCTTGCCACCACCACCACCACTCGCACGAGCCTCCGCGGCGGCGTCGTCCGCACTTAGAAAAACATTGTGCAGGTAGACCTTGAGGCCCACGTTGCCTCTCAGCCCAACGTGGGAACGGGCCACCGCGCCAGAGGAGATGAGTGCCCAGATGGACTTCACCACCTCGGTCAGCTTCGCAGTGTCGTGGAACGCCTGGGCAACCTGCTGGTAGGCCAGCGGCTCGCACTGCATGACGGCGTAGTCGACAACGAACCGCTCCTGGTGACGGCTCGCATTGGGCGACTCGGAGTTGTACTGACGCGTGGCGACGGTCGCCGCATCCCCAGTAGGTGACGCGCCGCCAGTGTTGTTGTTGTTGTTTCCGTTGGCGCTGTCAGCGTAGTTGCTGCGGAGACCGAACTGGATGCTAGCCACTTGAAAGTTTTGCGGGGTGGCCATGGCGGTGGGATCGGCCAGCAGCAGCGCTCCGTAGTGCGGCTTCACGTAAAACAGTTGCGGTGCGGTGCTCTTGATCTTGAATATCAACGTCGTGTTGGGCTGCAGCGCGGGGGCAGCGGCATCGGCATCGGCATCGGCATCCGCCGCGTTGCCGGGCTGCCAGCGAAAGCTAATGACATTGTCGCGGGGCTGGTCGGGGAAGTAGAGGGCGTCGCACGACGCCACAAGGGGCATGGCGGCAACTCGATAAATGAATCCGTCAAGCAACTACAGCAGCAATGACGCGCAGTGCACTGGCGAGTCCCCCGGAAGAAAGGGCGGGGGAGACAATGATTGAGGAAAGTGCCGATACAGCAGAGAAAGGCAGAGCAATAAAGCCAAAGCAAAAACAAGGATATGTCGAGGATACAGTAATAGAGAGAGAGGGGGATTATCTGTGCCTTCTCTGCACGACTGTGTGTGTCCATAAGGGATGCACGGGATGTGTGGAGGGTGAGAGAGAAGACGGCAAAAAAGGGGGATGCAGGAGCGCCAGCACATGCAACGGACTCATCTTGCGCGTTTTTCCTCGGAGAGACCACGTCACATGCCACTTCCACTCTGTCCGCGTGTCCGGTGCGGAGAAGCGGTATGCAGAAGAAAAGAGCAGCAGAAGTAGATTTCCTATAGACCAGCGCACGAAAGCACTCTGCGGCCCCTCCTCTTCCTCCTCGTCCTCCCCCCTTCCTCGCCAGAGTAGGCACCACGAGGTGCACCATGCGCAAGGGCCATGCGAACCCCTGTCACTCTCACTCCTCCGCTCCTCGACCCCTCCCGGAGAAGGAGCAGAAACAGCTGGCGAAAGGGTGGCAAGGGGAAGGCGAGAGCGAGTGGGGGGGGGGGGGGGGGGAGGTGTTCGTATCTGTACCTGTGTGTGTGTTGCGTGTTGGGAGAGTTCGGAGTGCGAGGGTCATCATACTCATATGGGGAAGGAGGGAACAGGAAGGAAGCAGAGGGTGGTGGTGGTGGTGACGCAACAGGAAAGTGCAGGGGGAAGGGAGAGAGGGAACACACGCGCGTCAGATAAATAGGATTTCTATGAGGGATGTATGCGGAAGGGGGGGGGGGGGATATGTATGAAGGGTCAAAGGTGAGCCCAATCCTCTCTCTCACTCCTCTCTATCCCTCTCTCTCTCTGCCCTTCCCCACGTGGTGCTGCTCTACTCGTAGTACGTCCTCTGCTGTGGCGGAAGCGGCTGGCTGGCGGCTTCTTGCCTGGCCAACTGCACCTGCAGCTTGGCGTTGCAGCTCTCGCGCACCTCGTCGAACCAGCGGTGCTGCATCGCTTGGTACGCGGTAATGCGCTTCTCTGGGTGGTAGGTGAGCATGCGGGACAGAAGGTCGATGCCGTCCTCGTCCAGTGTCGGCACCGTCGCCGCCAGCGAGGCCGGTCGCATCTTTGGGAACTCGGCGTTGTAGTAGGGCAGCAGCGAGACACCCGGCCAGACGGACTCGTCCGGCGTGCCCAGCAGCTGAAACATGGCGGTGAGCATGCCCCAGCAGCACTCGGCGGAGAAGAGTGTCGTCTGCATGGCGAGCTCAGCAAAGACGCAGCCCATGGACCACATGTCCACCGCGGGAAGGTAGTGCCGCTCGCCGAGCAGAATCTCCGGTGCCCGGTAGAGCAGCGTCATGACTTCCTGGGTGCAGGTCTGCAGTGGCAGATTGAACGCCTTGCCGAGGCCAAAGTCCGCGAGCTTCACGGTGCGCTCATCTTTGCTGACAAGGATGTTAGCGAGCTTGATGTCGCGGTGCACGACGCGGCGACTGTGACACGCGTGCAGCCCGGCAAGCAGCTGGTACATGATGTCCTTCAGCTTTGGCCCCACAAGCGGGGTCGAGCGCTCGTCCAGCATCTTCTTCAGGTCCTTTTCGAAGAACTCAAAGACAAGAAAGAGCTTGTTGCCGTCGGCGATGGTCTCCAGCAGCTGCACGACATTCGGGTGCTGCAAGTCCTGAAGCAGCGAGACCTCGCGCACGGCGAAGGACGGGACGCCGTCGTTCTGCTCCGACCAGTCCACCTGCTTCAGCGCCACCACCTCACCTGTTTCCAGGTCCTCGCATCGGTACACACGACCGTACGAGCCCTCGCCAATCTTCTGCAGACGTCGATAATTGCGCAGCCGGTCCGTGTTCGTGTACATGTGGCATGGCTGTCGCACGGGCCGACCAGACGCCGGCCGCGGTGGCAGATCTGGTGCCGCCGCCGCGGAGAGTGCACCGCGGGTGAGGCTACTCACGTGATGGGGCATCGCCGACTGCACCAGGCTGCTACCTTCCCCACGACGGTCCATTACTGTCGATGCCCCTCTTTTGCAGGAGAGGGGGGAGTGAGAGTGAAAGTGTGTGTCGGGGATTCTATGGAGTATATGTTGTGTAGAGCGTTCCGCAATGAGCGAAAGCTTTCCTTTCCGTTTCCTGCAATGATCCTTGAATGAAGTGTACACAGGAGCTACCGTTGCGGTTGCCGCAAGCAGCGGAGTGGGGGTGTGAGAGAAGGTGTTGGTGGTGGTGGTGCGTCACTTCGCGCAAGCCCTCCCTCCCTTGTCACCGTTGCCGCTTTGTTCTCTCTCCTTCTCCATGTGTGCGCACCGCTCCAGCATCTCATTCGATTTTGTTGACTTACTGTAGCGTGACAAGAGCCACCTCACCTCCCTGAACTGGGACACTGTCCACGACACGACCGTTATTGTACTGTACAGACGCCACTGGTTCGTCAGCTGAACCCTCCCCCCACTCGACACACTTCCTTCTACCCTTTCTCTCGTTCGCTAGCGGAGCTCATTCTGCAGCGACAGGGCCAGGCGCCGCAGCGGCGACGGAGAGGGAGATGGATTTGATCTCTGACCCGCGGATAAACCGGATGGACGGGGCACCGTCGCCGTCCTCCCCGCGACCGCGCTGCGTCTTGCGCCGTGTTGCATTGCCATTCGTCTCGCTGCCACTACCACTGCCGGCTTCCGCCACCGCCGAGGCGTCTCTCCACTCTCCCAGAAGGATATTGCTGAAGTCGTCGACGGAGAGGAGGAGGCCGCTCACCCGGTCGCCGTTGACGACGCGCACCGTCACGGGTTTGTGGAGGTTGGCGAGAAGGTACGCGAAGGGGTCTGCCATGAGCGTATCGCGTCGTCTGTGTGAAAGGGATGGGGGGGGGGGGGGTGATGGTTGTGATGGTAATGGGGGCGAAAAGGAGAGTGAGGGAGAGCAGTGAATCCACTAGCTTTGTCACCTGCGGGAGGGGGTGAAGCGGGGTGAATGGGGGGGGGGGGGGGGGGATGGGCGCGAAGCAGAGGCAGTGTCTCCTCCCATCGGTGACTGACCTCTTCCCTCAAGATCCTTCTTCTTCTTCCTGGAGGTTTGCTCTGCTTTGCGGACACATCTAGCGTTCATTCTATGCGGGAAACAGCCGAGGCACTCTATGGCGGTGAAGGCAACGCTAAGAGGACACACACATATCCGAGTATCACAGGGTTAAAGGGAAAGGATGCTGAGCAAGACAAAGACGACGAGTGAAATCCCCGGGGGAGGGGGAGGGGGAGGGGGCTACTGGTGCGCGATGTGGCGCGGCGCGAGAAGCGTGCCAAGCCAGCTGACGGTGTCGCCAACCAGGTCGTGCATGACATTGTCCAGGGCGTGCTCGAGCACCAGCTGCGTCACACCCGCGCGGCGCACGTCGACGGAGAGGGAGAATCGACTGCTGTCAAGGCCGCGCTTTCTCTGGTGGAGCTTCCTCGCTGCAGCAGCCTTCTCTGGCGAGAGGCCACCACCACCCCTTCCCTCCTCCACCCCATCCTTCTCCATCTTCCCATTTGCAGACGTGGGGCTGCCGTTGCCGTTGTTGTAGTTGGCGTTGGCGTGCCCCAGTGTGGTGCGGCAGAACAAGTTCTCGCGAAGCACGGACTGGGTGAAGCGGCCCTCGACAACGCCGCCGGCAGAGGTGGTGTTGCTACTCGCGGCGCCAACAGCGTTCGCCAGCGACCCGCGCTCCGTACCTCCCGCGAGACCGCCGCCGCGACTCCGCACCATCTCCATGTAGAAGAGGCTGAGGAAGCTGACGTCCTCGCGGTGCAGGTTGGCGGTGGAGAAGAGTTGAAGTGCGTCGTGGTGGGCACGAGCGAAGGTCTCCCGGTCGATCTCCGCGTCCCCGCGAAGGACACTATCGGAGAGGAAGGCCACCTCGGCCCGTGCGGTGAGCAGGGAGCTGGCAACGTAGCTGAAGAAGTCGCTGGCCAGCCGCTCCGCCACGGTTTCGCAGCTGAGCTGCCAGTCTTGCGGCAGTTGCTCCGGCGGTGGTGGTGGTGGTGGTGGCGTCGGCTGAGAAGCCTTCGCGGGCTCGGTGGCGCTCGCCACGGTCGCGTAGTAGGCTTCATCGTTCGCCGCCTTGAGAGCCCGCAGTGCGCCAGCCCGAAGGGTCTGCTCAATGATGGGGCACGTGAGGGTGTTGCTTGGGCCGAGCGCCGCGATGTCCTTGCCCGCCGTGGCGGCAGCCATCGCACCGCGGCCACTGTCGCTGGCACCGTTGGCATTGCCGCTGCTGCTACCGTCGTGCGTGTCGCTCCCTTGTTGGTCGCTGACGAGGTACGCGGCGACCACCATGGCGGCCTGCCTGTCGGTCAGGTACTTCCCTGGGCTGAGAGCCGGGGCGGCGCAGATAGGGATAGAGGGGTCGGCCTGCCGCTGCAGCTGCGCGTGGGCGGCATCGGCGAGGAACGCCGTGATGACGGTGTCGACGGCGTTGCGAAGAATGTCAGGGGTGGTGGCGGCGAGGAGGGACTCACTAGCCATGGCCTCGCATGTTTCCGTGGCGATGAGCGGATGCTGGCCCGTGGGAACAGCGACGGGGCTGGCGGGGCCGTGCGGGCCGTCGTCTCTCGCAAGACCAAGCGGCGGCTGTGCAGGGGGTGGCGGGGGAGGCAGGGATGGGGACGGCAGCGAACGATCACCGTCCAGCGAGTCCGCATCGTCGCTACTGTCTCCATGTGGTGGTGGTGGTGGTGGCGACGATGCGCTCCCCTCCTCCTCTCCTCTGTCTGTCCGGCTCTCCCTTCCAACGTCGACATCGACAATCTCTTCCTCCTGATCCTCCCCATCCTCAGGGTAGCGCTGGTTCTGGGGTGTCGGAGCACTGGCGGTGGCCTTGAGCGGCGGCGGCCCCGTTGGTTCGTCAGCCTCCGCAACATCGCCGCCGTCGTCTGCATGAGGGGCAAGGACATAGTTGCCGTCGTTGTCGTAGGGGTCCATCTGGTCGAGCTCGCTGGCCGTTTCCTGGGAGGAGGATATGATGTCGTCCTGTTGGCGTGGGGAGGTGTGGGAGTGGGCGAGGCTCAGGCAGGGCGACAGCACAAGCGAGGCAGTCGGGGGCGGGGTGACGACCGTGGCGCAGGCCAACGGGTGGCCCTGCGCGTCTGCCGCTTGCGCCGCGGCCGCCACGAGAAACTCGTCAAGGAGGCTGTCGCAGATGTGCAGGAGGGGGTCGGGAAGGGGCAGGCGGCGCGGTGCGGCCGACGACGGCAGTGATGCAGATGAAGTGAGGGAGGTGGAGGTGAAGGAGTGCGACGAAGAGGAGGCAGCGGTGGCCTCGTCCTTCTCCTTGCCAGCCTTCGCCTCGTGCCCATCGGCCAACGGCTTGTCGCTCAGCGCTGCCGTCGTCGCTGTCATTGCGGCCTCGGCGATGCTCTCTGCCACGACATCGGCCGCGATGCTTTGCGCGGAGAGCATCACCTGCCCCTTGGCGGCGTCGATGACGGCCACCTCTCGCCTTCTCTCTTCCTTTGCTGTGGCTGCGGCTGCCTCCTCCTCTTCGCGTTGGCGCGCTGCCAAGGCCACCAGCCCCTCACGAAACGGCTTGAGCAGCTCCGTAGAGAAGGTCTCTGCTTCCTCGTCCGCGGTGGCTTGTCGCTGCTGCACTTCCTCGTCAAGACATGCGGTAGTGAGTGCCGCTGCTGCTGCCGCTGCTGCTTCTCGTCTGAGCTGATCAGCAACAAGTTCGCTGTGCTCGCCTTCTAGGTCGGCGCGGTCGGCGTCCTGGTCGCGCAGGAGTTCTTCTCGCACCACGTTCTCCTCCTCCTCCAGCTCCTGCAGTGCCCTCGACATACGTGCCTTCTGCTCCTCTTCTTCCTCTGCCTGCCGCCTAGCTTCTTGCTGGAGGATCCGCTGGCGCTGCGCTTCTGCTTCCGCCGCAGCTGCCGCGATGCCATCGGCAACCGCACTTTGCGCCAGGGCATCGATGAGCCGCACAAGGTTCTGCCTCGCGTCCTCTCGGGCTTGCTGTTCGGCCGCCAGGGTCCGCCCTCTCTCTCGTTCCTCCTCCTCTGTGTCCCGTTGCTGCTGCTGCTGCTGCTCTTCCCGTGCCTTAGCCTCCTCTCTGCGGGCCTCGGCTGCCGTCCACTCCCGCAGCGTCTTGTCGTCTTCCGCGTGCTGTGTAAGGTCCTCGCGCGCATCGGCCTCGTCGTCCACGTGGACCGCTCGCGCTTCCGACTCTTTCCGGGCCAGTTCCTCCTGGTCTGCCCGGAGGCGGGCAAGGGCCTCCCCCTCTGCACACTGCCGCTGTCGATGCTTCTCTTCTTCGTCTTGCCTGGCGTAGGACTCGCTGTTGCACAGTTCGCGTCGCGCATCACCTTCGTTGGCCTCGGCCGTCTGCCGCGCTGCTTCCTCCTCGGCACAGAGAGCGCTCAGCGCCGCCTCCACCACCTCCTTCTCGTGCTGCTGCTGCTGCTGTTGCTGCACAAAGGTCCGTGCGGCGCCGTGGATGAGCTCGCCGAGGAGCTGCCGCGACATCGCCTCACACGCCTGCACAACACGGAGCTGCTCCCGCTCGATAGCGCGCCGCGCCGCCGCTTCCGCTGCCTTCTCCTCCGTCTTCCTTCGCTTCTCATCTTCCTCTCTGGCTTCGCGGGTGTCCTGCCGCGAGCGGGCCTCGGCGCGCGCGTGGGCCTCGGCGGTGATACAGGAAATGAAGGCGGCGACTTCCCCCCTCTCCGTCTCGTCACGCTCTTCCATCTCGGCGGCTTGCAAGTCCACGAGCTGTTGCTGTTGTTGCTCACGCAACCTTTCTTCCTCTGTACGTTGTCGCCGTGCCTCCTCCTCCTCTGCCGCAAGCCTCGCTCGCGCTGCCGCTTCCCACTCCCGCTCCCGTTGCCTTGTGCGGGCGGCTTCTGCGCTAGCCACGGCTGCACGGCCCATATCCGTCCGTGCCTCCTCCTCCGCCTCGGCAAGGCTCGCACGATGGGCATCCTCATTGCGGTGGAGCGCTTCCCTCGCTTGCTGCGCCGCCCGCTCCTGCTGTTGCCTCCTCCTCCTCTCCTGTTCCGCCTGGAGTCGACCCGCGTCGGTGGCCATCTCGCGGCGCACTCGTGCACGCGCGTGTGCCTCCTCCGCCTCTATGGCAGCGTGAGACTCCTCCTGCGCCGTCTGCAGTTGCCGGCGCGCCATAGCTGCCTTTTCTTCTTCCTCCTCCTGTTCCCTTTGCAGCCGCGCGTCTGCCTCGGCGAGTTGCTGCTGGTGCTGGTCGTGATGGTGAACATAGCGCAGCTCTCCCTCTGCCTCAAACGGTGGTGGTGGTGGTGGTGGGGTTGAGGAGGACACGGGGGGCGGCACCTGCGCCGTGGTCGGAGCGCCGGGGTGTGGTGTGACCGACATTGCGATGCGCACACGACCCTCCCGAAACTCCGCGTAGCGCCGAAGCAGCTTCCTCTCCCACTTGTGAGCGATCTCCTTTCTGGTGTGGGCCTCTGCCAGGGTGATGGCGAAGATGACGGAGCGCTGCACCCGCGCCTGCTCAGCGAGCCACGCCGCGTACCCCGCCTCCCTCTCGTCCTCCTGCCATTGCACCATCGCCGCAGCATTTCCTCGTCCACTGTCGTGGGTGGTGGTGCCGCTGCTCGGCTTCGATGACCGTTGGGTGATGGGGGGCGTGGACACCATGGCGGGGTCCCACTGTGGGGGAGGGGGGCGTTGCGGGTAGCGCGCCGCAGGCTCTCTTCCACTGCCGTCAGACGGGTTGTCGCGCGGGGTGGAGCGGACCAGCGAGGTGGCCGCCGTGGCCGGTCGGGGAGGCCACCCGCTCTCCCTGTTCCAAGATTGCCGCGCGGCGTCCCTTGCTGTTGTTGCGGCACCGCTGCCATTGCTGCTGCTGCCTCGCGTGGTCCGGCCCGTGCGGCGATCCTCGTGACTGTGGGAGGGGAGCGGCGGCGTACAGAAGACACAGCCACCCTGCTGTTGCTGCTGTTGTTGTTGCTGTAGTTGTTGTGCCGGTGGTGGTGGAGGGGGAGGGGTGGCGAGCGTTGTCAGACTCTCGCCGTGCGCCACCTGCCCTGTGCGAGCGAGCGGACGGCTATGCCTGCTGGCGCGGCCACCCTCCTCGTCACCACGGGCGCCGCCGCCGCTGCCGTCTGTCGAGCTTCTCGACGGGGTTTGTTGCCGTGCGGCGAGGAGAAGGGCTGCCTGGTCGGCCTTCAATGCCCGCACGCGCTCGCGCAGCACCTCGCGATCGGCGCGTGTACCGCCCTGAGCCTTGAGGCGGCGTAGTTCGATGATCAGCTCACTTGTCTTCTTAATATCCTCTAGAAGGGCCTGCGACGACGACGACGGCAGACGCGCCGGTGGCGGGGACGGGCCCGCCCCGTTGCCGGTGGGCAGGTCGTGCGCGTGGTGCGGCTGGTAATGTCGTTGCTGCTGCTGCTGTTGCATGAGATGGCCCTGTGCTGTGTCCGCAAGAAGATAAGAAAGGAGCGAAGACCGCTGTGACCTTCTCTCAGGGAGACTTTTTGCTTTAGCTTTGTTATTGTGTAATGTATTTGCTTTGCTGCTGTGGGAGAGGTAAAGTGTAGGAATAGAGAAGGAGCGATAGAGAGCGCGCTCTCCTCTTCCCTTTGTGACCTTCCCCTAAAAGCGATTCGCACGAAACTGTGCAAAGGTGTGTGTGTGTGTGGGGGGGGGGGGGGGGGGGGGTGGTAATCCAAAGGGTCAACGGGTACAAAGAGGAAGTAGAGGGGTAGAGAGAAGTTAGCCAGGTGATGNGCCTCCTCTCTCGCCGGGGCGGCCCCCCCCCCCCCCCCCCCGCGCCCCCCCCCCCCCCCTCCACCATGTACTCAATGACGTCGATGTCAGCGAGGGACTGCGCCACGTCGCTTGAATCCTCCCCCCCTTTCCCATTGCAAACACTATCCATCCATCCACGACACTTGAGCTGCAGAGAGGGTTTTGCTGCAGCGGGCTCTCTCTCTGACTCTGTTGTTGCCCTCGTTGTGGTTTTGCTTTGAGCGAAGGAAAAGGGAGAGTGGCACCCCCCGCATATAGAGGGGGGAAGCATCAGGGCCAGCTGACAAACGTACAAGAATGGACTGGGGGAGTGGGGTGTGAAGGAGGAAGAGAGAGGGAGGGGGGAGGAGTTTACTACCAGTAGAAGTCAGAACAAGCAAAAAGGAGGAAGAAATCCAGCAGCGAAGACGAAAGAAGGGGGGAGACTGGCAGGAGACCCTCTCCCTCCCTTCCTCCAACCTAAGCAGCTGCGGAGCACAAAGACGACGAGGAGAAGGAGGGGGGGGGGGGGGTTCATCATAGATAGCCCCCTAATCGAAATCCATACAATCCAATAACCATCATAATAGTGTACAAACGAACGAGAGGAAGGCAGAGGGGGGAAATGACGGAAGGGTGTGTGGAGAGTGGGGCCGGGGGGTGGAGGGGATGTGTGAATGCACGTGAGCCGACGGCGACCGAGAATAGGTAGCTCTCCCCTCCTCCTCTCCTTCCTCAGTCCTTCCCACCCCTCTTCCGTATCGCTACCAAACCGCCTTCTTCGCGCTGCTGTTGCTGCTGCTACCGCTCAGTCGGATGGCAACCTATCCTAGCAAAACTCAGCCATCCTACTCGTGCCTACGCATCATCATCATCCTAAACACACTCCTACATCAAACGCTGGGCAGCGCTTTCGTCATCGGCAAATCGCACTCTCTCCTCCTGCTCCTCTCACCCTCCCCTGTGCTTCCCATCGACCTTCACTTGCCACCCAACTTCACAACGCCTTTCTTGCCTCCATGAACAAACACCTCGTCCCAGACATCGGGCAGCTTCTCCAGTGAGGCGGCCGTGACCACAGGGTAGCTGAACTTCTGCCCTGCCAGTTCCTTCAGCACAAAGTCTAGCTGGGTCTGGCGCTCCGCGTAGCTGAGGGAGGCGAGGTAGGTCGGTAAGAAGAGGCCCTGCATCGCGAGTTCCTTCACGATAAGACTGGAGCCCGAGAAGAAGAGCCCAAAACCGTTCTGGGCGCCGTAGTTCACGACGGTGCCGCCGTGCCCGACGAGCTTCAGGAAGGTGTCGAAGGGGCGACCGCCGACGCCGTTGAGGTAGAGGGCGGCGCCATCCATGGGACCCTTGATGCCCATCGCGGACTGCATCGCACGGGCACCCTTGCCGTTGTACTCGAACACCTTCGCGCCGTACGCCTCGTGCCGCTGCTTCGCCGCAGCGAACCGCTCCCCAGGCGTTGCCGCGGTGAACACGGACAGGCCCATCGGCTTCGCGAGCGCCGACACGGCCAGCGAGGTCACGCTGCTACCACCGTTCTGCACGACGGCCTGACCCTTCTTCACGTTCGCGTAGCCGTGCAGCATGTGCTGCGCCAGCAGGTAGTTCGACGCGTTCACGGCGAGCGCGGCGTGGGCGGGGTCGATCTTGTGCAGCGCGTCGGCCTTGACGGCGACGCTGCTGGCCCAGGTGCCGTGGATGGGCGAAATCCACACCGTGTCGCCCGCCTTCACCGGCGCGCCGGCGGGGGCGGAGACGACCTCGCCCACGCCCTCTGAGCCGCCCACACGCGGGAAGGTCTGCATCGTGACCCGTCGACGGCCCAGCGCCGTGCCGTTGATCACCGCGGCGTCCGCGCGGTGCAGAGGGGCGGACAGCACCTTCACCAGCGCCTCGTCCTTCGCAGGCGCCAGATCGTACTTCTCCATCGCCAGGACGCTGCTGATGGGGCCGCTGCGCGCGTACCGCCACCCGGACACAGCAATCTTGGCGGACATGGCTTTCTTAGTTCTGCGTGGCGCGCGGCGCTCGTCCTACGATGGTCCGGTAGAAGCAGAGGAGGGGAGAGGTGGCTGAATGCTAAGGGGAAGCCAGAGGATAGAAATGGAGGCCGGGGGGAGGGGGGGGGGGGGGAGGCAACAACCACGAGACCTAGATGATGTGTTCCCTATGGCCTACGGTAAACCCTCGTCGCGTGTTGCACTTCTGCTTCTTCGTCTCTCGTGTGTGTGTGCGAGAGAGGATATCCTACGATGCTAAAAGGGGAGAAGAAAGGGAAGAAGACAGTCGATGGAGCTACTGGAATAGTGGTAAAGGGAGGCACAGAGGAAGCGAGATGAGAGGCGCTGTATAGAGAGTAACGAACATCCATGCTAGCGCTATCCCCCCTCCTCATCCCCAGTGATGGACGATCCATCCATGGGGTGACGAGCGTCGCAGAGGGGGTCATTGTCAGTTCTCACTCCCCCCCCTCCGTTTCTCTTCCTCTGCAACAGAGAAGAGGGGGGGGGGGGGGGGGGGGCAGATGAGAGAGCCACAATGGGATGGTGCAAGGAGGCTTAGCGGTCTCCTCGCCACCTGCAGCACCTCAATCTTTCCCTTCTCCTGAGCCTACATCTTTGTCTTTTCTCTGTTCCTTTTTTTTTCTCTTTCTGTTACGTGTGATGTGTAAGAAGAAGTCCATACGCGTGCGAGACACAAGAAGGGGCGGGGAGAAACGGGGAGAGGGGATGGGACTATGTCCATGTAGTTTGAGAGTGGGGGAGGGACGTGGACAGGCAGAGCGATAGACTGGTGGTGAAGAAGAAGAGAAAGGGGAGGGGGGGGGGGGGAGAGAGAGAATGGTTCAAACAAAGAGGAAAAGGGA
>JASAOB010002563.1:0-23609 GCA_030849825.1 Herpetomonas tarakana | reverse complement strand
ACCACCGCGGCCGCCGTCAAGTCCGATCACAACCCCTCCGTCTTTGGCGCCAGGGGCAGGGTCTACCTGCGCGCACGCCCGGAGGTGGTGCCGCCAGCCTTTCACTGGGGAATGCTGCAGTACTGCGAGGATGGCAGGTTCTTTGACAACAACTTTCAGCCCTACCGCCCACTCGGCACTGCTGACCCCACTCGTGGTGGCAACGGGAACCAGTAGCGCCAAGCCGCAACAACACACACACACACACACACATACTACGCCTCCCAACTCTCCCTCTCCTCTCTCCTCACAGACTTACCTTTGGCGACCTCGCAAAATGAGAGGGGAGGGGCACCCCAACCTTCCCCCCCCCCCCCACACACCAACTACGACATGTCGAGAAAGCACACACGCAGGCAGGTGAAACGCAGGAAGCATATTGATGCTGATGTCCCGTCCACCCTCTCCCTCCTCTTTCCGCTTCCTATCTCCGGCAGTTTGAACGCTTTCTTTCCGTGTGGCTGCGGTTGTCGTGACAAGCACTCCTCTGCCAGCCTTGCGGGCTTCTCCCCTCCCCACATGCTCAAGTTTCTCTTGCTGATCAGCCGCCAAGGCAAGGTGCGGCTGTCCAAGTGGTACGTCACGCTGACGGCGAAGGAGAAGGCCAAGATCATTCGCGAGCTGTGCACCGTCGCCCTGGGCCGCCCGCTGCGCATGTCGAACATTGTGGAGCTGCAGGGGCAGAAGTACGTTTGCCGCCGCTACGCCTCGCTGTACTTCATCGCCGGTGTCGAGCAGGACGACAACGAGCTCCTCACGCTGGAGGTGATTCACCACTTTGTCGAGGTGCTCGACAAGTACTTTGGCAACGTCTGCGAGCTGGACCTCATCTTCAACTTTCACCGGGCCTACTTCATCCTGGACGAGGTCATCCTCGGCGGCGAGCTGCAGGAGAGCAGCAAGCGCAGTGTGCTCAAGTACATCCACACCCACGACACCATCGCCGACGAGAGCGAGGAGCAGGCGGGCGGCAACACGTTCACCAACCAGGTGATGCAAGCACTGCGCAACTTGTGAGACCCCTCCCCCTCCCCCACATCATCATCATCACGACCACGACCATTATTGCGAAAGAGAAAGAACGACAAGGGATGAACAGACGGTGCCCAGGCAGGCGTGGGGTGTGTGTTGCATGCGGCTCTTCCGTTCCACGTGATCTCCATTCCCCCTTCCTCCTTAGGCGACGAGGTAGGGCTGTCCGGTTCGCCCCCGAGCACCCGTTCCTCTACCCCCCCTGCCAGAGGGACGAAGGCAACAACACCCTACCTGGGAAAGGTGGGAGGAAGGAGGAGAGGGGCGTGTTTGGGTGGTTCAAGCGAGGGTTCTTTTCGGTTCTCCCGCCAAGGGGGTGCGCTGTGCGTGTGCGCCGAGTATGCGTTGTGCGTGTGTGGTCGAAATGGGGGAGGGGGAGGGGGGAAGAGGGGACGAGTAAAAGAGAGGGGGAGAGCCCGCGCCGCTGTCAGCGCTCGATCCCCTCGGCAACCTGCTGGTAGATGTCGTACAGGACGGTGCGGTAGTTCTGCCGGGACTCGTGAATGCGCTCGCGCATGTAGTTGGCGGCCTCGATCTCCGTCCTGCCGACGGCCAGCCGCTTCGCCAGGTTGGCGATGGTCTGCTTGGGCTTGAAGCACGGCAGGCCGCTGCGCAGCATCAGCTCCACCAAGACGCAGATCTCCCGCGCGTACTGCCGCACCGCGAGGTAGCACCGATTCACAAGGGTCTTGAAGTAGACGTAGCTCTCCTCGTCGACGAGCGCCTTGGCGAGCGACTTGCTGCGCAGGTTCGACGAGCCGCCCACGTTCTTGCCAATGAGCTGGATCATCTCCGTCGTGAGCTTGAAGGGCGACGACTCAAAGTTCATGTCGCCACCGGGCGAGGTGTCAAAGAGGAAGCCGAAGTCGATGTGCACGAGGTGGCCCTCGTTGTCGATCATGATGTTGCCATTGTGCCGGTCCTTGATGTTCAGGATGAAGGAGACGACCGAGTAGGAGGCGACGCTCTTCACAAAGTTGTCGCGCGCGCGGTGGAAGCGGACGCTCTCCGGGTGCCCGAACGTCTGCACGTAGAACTCGGCCAGGTTCGACTCCACCAGTTTGCCAATCTCGTTGCGGCTCATCGACTTGGGCACGACCTCGATGATGCCGCTGTCCTGCCCGGTCGTCACGACGCGGTAGGGGTAGAGGTACGACGGCACGCCAGCCGCGTCGAGGATGCGCTTCATCAGGCCGATGAGCTGCAGGGAGATCTGGTCCTGGCGGCAGTCGTCGCCCATCTTGAAGATGCAGGCCTTCACCACCTGGTGAGGCGGCTGCGCGTCGCCGTCACCGTCACCGTCACCGTCACCGTCGCCGCTCCGCGCCTCGATCGCGGCTGGGGTGCGGGTGTCCTCGCTGTCCCTGCGCACGCACTGGAATTGCACAAGGATGGGGCACTTGGCGGCCGACTGCATGGCCCCGGCGGTGCGTGGGATGACGCCAACGATCCGGTACTCGGGGTCGGTGGGCAGGTAGAGGTGGCTCTGGCGGATCGGGTCGTGGAACTCGGCGTCTTGCAATCGCAGCCGCAGCTTTGGCTTCCGCTGCGGCTTCTCCAGACTCATCAGCTCACCGGACAGGCTCGAGACAGTCTTGGTGTAGTCGAACTCCCCCTTGTAGAAGTCCCTCTGCGCGCTGTCAAAGGCCTCGGTGATCTTCGTCTCGAGAGCCTTGCACTTGCGGCCCAGCGCATTGCTGCCCTCCCCCTCCGTCTGCAGGCACCACAGGAGCTGGTGGCAGAACATGAGGCTCTTGTGCGACATGCGGAGCAGGAAGTCCTGGATGCGGCCGCTGCTGTCGGTGGCGAGCACCTGCAGCAGCTGCGGGAGGTAGAAGATGAGGTACTCGCTCCTCTGCGAGAGCAGGCTGCGGATGGCGTAGGAGGACACCTGCGGGTACTTGGCGTAGCCCGAGTCAAGGTAGCGCAGCGCCTGGATGATGGTGCAGTTGGTGAAGAGGAAGAGCTTCGGCGCGCCGGCGTCCAGGACTTCGCGGGTGATGTAGAGATCGACGGCTTCGGGAACGGAGGCGAAGCGCTCCGGCGCCTGCACAACGTGCCTCACACAGGCCTTGTGCACGGCCGGGTAGCCCGGGAAGCGGCTCGTCATGGCGACCATGACGGCCGGGTCGTGGTGCGCGGCGGCGTCGACAAGCTCGGCCCAGTCGCTGTTGCCGAGCTCGCTGAGGGGGTCGCTGATGAGCAGCGTGCGTCGCGGTGTTTGCCACACCCGCAGCCGCACCAGCTCGTGCTGCACAAGAGTGCGCATCAGCCTCAGCAGCTCCTTCAGGCGGAGCTGCTCCTGCTTTATGAGCCGGTTCATGGCAGCCTCGCGGCTGCCCTTCTCGCCGTTGGCCACGCCTTCGCGGATCACCTCGACACGCTCGCGCACCACACTGGCCACGCCCCAGATGTTCACCAAGGGCTCGGCGCCGCCGTTCGCGCCGCCCCCCGCATCCTTGGCGACGCCGACGCTGAAGTCGATGAAGCCAAGGGCGGCGCGGCTGAGCAGCGACTCCTCGTCGCGCAGAAGCCGCACGAGCGCCTCGAGAACGGCGATCTCCCCGAGCGCGAGGGACGGGTTGCCCGCGTAGTACCACGACGGCGGACTCTTGCGGAACCACTGCAGCAGGCACGCGTACCAGCGCTGGCGCAGCGTCGCGATCGAGGTGTACGGCACCACCACCATCTCCCCACTCTTCTGCCTCCGCGTGTTGGTCATGTGCAGGTGCCTGCAGACGTAGCCGACAAGCACAGCCAGCCGCATCGTCTCCGAGAACGAGCTGTCCTTGAGGGACAGCCGCGAGGGGTACTGCACCATGCTAGAGGATAGGCTGTACAGCACCAGCAGCACGTCGGGGTCGAGCGACCACGGGCTGCCCGGGTCCGCGTAGGTGTCCGCGAGGAACGCAAAGAGCAGCCGGTGCGGTGAGCGGCAGCCGTAGTCGTCGGGGTAGAGCCGCTGCAGTCGTGCCCGGCGGGCCTCCGGCTGGTTGTTCGCGAACCCGTTCGAGGCAGAGCCGTCGCTGCTGTTGCTGCTGCTGCTGTTGTTGTCGCTCCCGTGGCCCTCGCCCGTCTGCACTTCCGCGTTCTGCGAGGGGCGTACTGCGTCAAAGAGGCCGATGCCCTGCGCGGCTGTCCACTGCAGGCCCTCCGCCAGGTGCTCGAGCAGCGGCACCATGAAGCGCTCGCGGTCGTTTGCCAGCAGCCAGCTCCAGCAGTCCACCGCTGCGGCAATGTGCTCCGCGTCAAACACGCGAATAGGGCCCTGCGTAATGTACCTCAGCAGCTCCATGGTACCGCTCGGGGTGGTGAAGCCGGTGCTGAGCAGCGCAACGGAGGAGCACATGAGGGAGTCGGACTCGTACAGGCGGCTGACACTGTTGCCGCCGCCACCGCGGTGGTGGTTGTCCTCCTCGAGCGATCCATCCTCATCGTAGCGGACTGTGTGCGTGAGAGCAGGGCGGTAGGGTGAGGACTGGATGCTGTTGTGGGTGGTGGTGTGAAGGAGGTCCACAATCATCTGCTCAACTGCGGCGAACGCTGATACGCGGACGGCCGACAGGACCTGCCCTTGCGCGTTGCTGTACTTGATCAGGGACTGCGCGTAGTTCGGCGCCGAGGTCGCGCCAATGGCGAGCACGCCCGTCGTGGCGAACTGCCCGTCGAGTGCCCCCTCGGCCGTCGTCGTCTGCTCCGCGGCCGCCTTCATGGCGAGCCGAGAGCCCGAGAGCTGACTCACCGACAGGACACCACCACCACCACCACCGCCACCCTTTCCTTTCCTTTCATTGTCATTGTTCCCCGCTCCTGACGGCACCCCGGCGGCCCCCATCACCGACTGCCCCACGACAAACTTGGCCGCTGCCTGGAAGAGCACCAGCGGCGCACTCCTCCGCGCCGTATCGGCCCACCGTTCGGCCAACGCCACCAGCGCCTGCACCTGCTCCCGTCTGCCGTCGCTGGTCGCGTCGGCGGCGACGGCGGGCACCGCGTTGAAGTGCAGCCGGCGGCAGAAGCCCTCCACTTGTGCGGCCGTGCCGGACTCGAGCATGTTAATGACCGCCCAGAGCAGCTGCAGCCCGCTCGCGTACGCGGCGAAGACGGGGAAAGCGTCAATGATCATCTCCAGCACGGTGGTGGCCGCGCCACGCACCGAGGCCAGGGAGAAGCTCAGCAGAAGCACCAGCTGGTGGATGTCCTTGGACACGAGCTGGTACGTCGTCTTGGGCAGGAACGTTTTGAGCGTGTCGAGGTAGAGCGCGCAGACGGCGGAGACGACGTGCTGGATGACGTGTTTGATGGCCGGGCTTGCCACGAACTCGCGCACCTCAAAGTGCAGGTACAGCGTCAGGTTCGCGATGGAGCCCGAGGAGGCTCGCAGCATCTCAAGGTCCAGGAGCGAGCGCAGCAGGAAGAGCTCCTCCGCTGTCATCTTCTCCCAATGCGAAGCCCCGCCGCAGATCCGTCGCATCGTGTGCTGCAACTGCTTCTTGACGCTACCGGCTCCCCTGCCGCCACCTTCACCCGCGCAGCCAGCGGGTGGCTTGCGGCCCATGTACCGCTCCAGCGACGCGATGTCGGCGACCGACTGGTGCATGTCCGAGGAGCGCATCTGCAGCAGCGGCGCGGCCGAGGCGGCAATGTGGCGGATGACGGTGGCCTGCTCCTCTGTCAGATGCCTGTCGCCAGCATAGAAGAGGGTGGCGGTGGCGAGGTGCTTGCGCTTGACGCTGGCCACGGCGAGCGCCTCGCAGCTGAAGCCGTAGTACGTCAGCAGCAGCCACAGGGACCGGAACTCGGTGAGGTAGTGCCGGCTCTCGCTGCTGTCGAGCAGGGCGTCGGCGTCCTCGACGGTGTTTGCGCTGACCTGCTCGCCCTCGTCGGTCTTGGTGGTGGGGCGGTAGTAGTAGTAGAGGAGGTAGTGCTCGCGGTAGTCGTCGAGGGTGAGGTAGCGCGCGTGCTCGGCGTGCGCGGCGAGGCCCTTGTTCCGCAGGGAGCGGATGGGGAAGAGCGTCGACAGCGCCAAGAGGAGGGAAAGGGGCTTGAGGAATGGCCCGATGCATGAGATGACCGTTGCGGCCATGGCGTTGGGTTCCGTGGACGGGCTCGGCTTCCGCTCGCCGCTCCACGCGGACGCGGTGGCACCACTGGCCCCGTCCTTGTTGTTGCTGTTGTTGCTGTTGGGTTGCTGGTACAGTGTGCCGGAGCCGGGCCACGCGACGCCCAGCATGCAGCGTATCGCTGCCAGAACCAGCTGGCGGATGCTGATGTTCTCGGCATTGAGGAGGCGCACGTAGCGCGCTCGCTCCTGTGCTGCGGCGCGCCTGGCCGCTCTCGTCAACCCCGCCGCGCGTCCGCTGCGGGCCAGGTGCCGGTGGAGGTGCGACAGCCGTACCGCGTCGGCCGCGATCGCGCAGAGTCGCTCATGCACGCGAGTGACGAGGCGCCAGTACGCCTCCGCGGCCACCCGCATCACCGCTGTCGGCACCGGTGCCGCCTCCCCCCCTCCCCGTCGTAGACAGTGGCGGAGGGAGTCGGTGTATGTGTCACACAGCAGCTGCGCGTATCGAGGCAACTCGCCACGCGGCGCGTCGCGGGCCAGCGTGTACTGGCGAGGCACGACAATGCTGCCCAGGATGTCGAAACACGGGGCCAGGTTCGCCGCCTGCGCCGTGTCCGAGGTCGCAAAGGTGGCGCGGGCTCTCCTCACGTCGTCGTCGGCGCTGCCGGAGATGCGGACGACGGCGTCGGTCACCTCGGAGACGGCGAAGGAGCGGATGTGCGTGTCGCTGGCGCAGAGGCTCTGCAGACATGCCTCGGCCGCGGCGGTGGCGCCTTCGACAGCGTTGATCACCGTGTTCGCCAGGATCCCTCGACGGTCTTTGCTGGTGCTGCCGTTGCCCCCGCCGCCCTCCACAACGACGTCCACCTTGACAAGCACACGAATGAGCTCATGCGCAATGCTCTCCACCGCGCGGTAGTACCCATTGGAGAACTGGACCCGCTGGTTCGTGGCGCTGCTGCTGCTGGTGTCCGTCTCGTGATGGTGGTGGTGGTTGCCGTCGCTGTTGTTGTTGTTGTTGTTGTGGGCAGCTCCCCGCGCGTGCGGCGTTGCTGGGAGCGACCCACCATTTTGTGCGCCGTCCATGGCCTGGTGGGCCGCCCCCCCGGGAGCGAACTCGGTGGCTGAGACGATGGTGAGGACCTGTGAGCACTGGGCAATGATGTCTGACCGCAGCGCCGCCGTCGCCTCCCCGGGTGGCAGCACGTTCAGCACGCTCGTTGGCAGAAGCAGAAAGCGCACAATGTTTGACATGATCTTCACGCGCAGGACCTCCTCTTCGTCCGAGGGAAAGTACAGGGCGTAGCCACCGTCGCCTTTCTTCTTGTTGTTGCTCCGAGTCTTCTTCCCCCTTTCTGGCAGTCCGCGTGACAGTAGTGGGGGTGCGGCGACAGGGGTGGCGGCCGCGGATGCCGACGACGTTGGCGCGGGCAGCCGACCCGCGTCAGAGCTCGCGTACACGCTGAGCAGCTTCTCTCGGTACGCGGTGGACGCGCCGGTAATGACGTGGAAGCACCGCAGCCGCTCCAGCTCCATGCGCAGCATACTCCCCACAACAACGCGCAGGTTGGCACCATAGAGTGTCTGCGGCTTCGTAGGCGCCGTCACCTCCGCGCTGCCGTCCGCTGCTGCTGCGGCGGAGCCGGCAGGGCCACTGCCACTCCAGCCTTGCAGGGCGTCCTGCAGCGCGCGCCAGACAAGTTCTATAAGCCGGTCGCCCTCGGAGAAGTCTGGCATGCCCTCCACGTTGCCACACGCCGCCGCGTACTCGGTGGCCATCTCCTGGTACTGCCGGATGAGTAGGGTGAGGGTGGCAGCCACCACCCGTGCGTGAAGGACTTCCTTCTGGAAGAGTCCCCGGACCACGTACGACTCTTGGATGATCGCGGTGATCCAGTTGTTGGTGCGCTCGTAGTCAACCATCAAGGAGCAGCTCATGGCCTCCAGCAGGAGAGACAGCAGCTTCTTGTACGCCAGCTCCCGTCTGTTTGGGGAGACAGCGAAGGCGTCCGTCAGGCTGTGCAGATGGTTGGCCAGCGGCGGGGAGAGGTAGACGGGCTTGCGGGAGTGGGTGCAGGCGAGACCCTGCAGGGTGCCCAGCGCAATGACGCTGCTCGCGCACGCGTCAATGTCCTCGGGGATGCACTCCACGATGGCGGCGTCGATCATCCTTGGGTCAAAGCCCGAGAGACCAACGTTCCGGCTACGTGGGGTAGTGGTGCTGCTGCTTCCATTGGCCTTGGCACCGCTGCCACTGATGCCCATGCCCGGCTCTCCTTCCTCCTCCCCCTCGCTACGCATCTTGAGTCCGCAGGCGACCAGCGCGGCTGTGAACCCCTCGACGTCGACGCCCTCGCAAAAGTCGATGCCGTCGCGCAGCAGGGCGAGGAACGTGGTGAAGAGCGAGCTGCACTCGGTGTAGAACCCTTTGGTCACGTCGCTGGGCAGCGCACGGCACTCCACGGCCAGCGCAAAGAGCGCCACGATGCCGGTGGCCTGCTTGCCAGAGATTGAGCGACGCCGCCCCTGCTGCTGCTGCTGCAGCGACAGCTGGGGGTGGCCGTCGGTTGTCTCGCCACCTGAGGAGCAGAAGTCGTTGATGCAGGAGAGGCGGAGGAGCCGCTGCACGCGGCCATCGTGCAGGATGTCCACCATGGGCGGCGCAGGCGTGGGGGCTCCGGCAGCGGCATGGGTGAGGCGGGACAGCTGTGCCCCGCCGGCGGCCAGGCTCACCAGCGCAAAGCCGCCGCCGTCGTGGTAGCCGCGAGGCGGGTGTGGCCCGCCGTTCCCCGTGCGCGTCTTCTGCAGATGTGGGCGTTCCATCGGGTCGTACTCAGAGTCCGCCGAGGACGAGGCAACGGAGTAGAACTCGTTATCGCCGTCGTCGTCGTCAGCCTGGGCCTTGCCGGCGCCGCCCTTCAGAGTGCCCCTGCCGGAGCGGCGGCGGCGGGGGAACGCCTTTGCAGCGAACTCGGCGTACGCATCGTCGCTGTCGCCGTCCGTGTCTGTGTTCTCAGACGACGAGGACGTCGAGGAGGCCCTTTCCAGGTCACCCTTCGCCGCACTGATCAGCAGCTTGGCACGGCGGTGCTCGTCGTTGAAGCGGCGACGGGAGGGTCCGCCGCCGGCGCTATCCTCAGCGGCACGGAAGCCGATCGTGAACTCGTGCTGGGCGGGGCAGTAGGTTTGCTGGAGACTGCGGCCCAGCACGGCGGCCATGGCCAGCGCCGGCGATGTGGCGATCCACGCCGGGAAGTCGATGTCATTCATCTTTGGTGATATTCTGTTGGTTGCGGATATGTGCCGCGGTTGGTGAGGTCGAGAGAGAGAGAAGGTGAAAGATTGGGAGAGTCCGCGTGAAAGCAGATCACAACGCAAAGCGATACGATGCGGTCGATATGGCAAGCTTTTGAGCGAGGATAGAGAGAGAAACAGGCAGAGGAAGGGAGAGGTGAGGGGAAGGCACAGAACAAAGATGCTGACACACAGAGGGAGAACCGGCAGCAACAAGAAGAAAGCCTCAGAAATGACAAGAGCGATAAGGCGACTGATTGGGGAAGAGTCTCACTCACAGGGGAGCCAGAACGACAAGGCAGCAAAAAGAAGAAGAGAAGACCCAGCAAGAGGATCGGAGAGGTATGTACGCTATGTGTGTGTGTGTGCGGCGGGCAACAGCAGAGTTGAGACTACTATTTCGTTTGATTTATTGCTTCCTTGATGTCGGGGGTTCCTTTTCGTTATGCAGCGAAGAGTATGTGTGTGTGTGAATGAGGGAATGATGGAATGCGTGTCAGTGTGCGTGCGTCGGAGAACCTCGTTCCGCAGCTGCCCTCTCCCGTGTGTTTCTCCTTTCCAAGTAAGTCTCCATTCCTTTCTTTGTGTTGTTGATGATGTGGGAGTGGGTAATGTGAAGAGGAGAAGTTAAGGGGTAAGTGGCCCAATAGAAAGCGCCAAAGTGCAGTACCGTAAGTAAGAGGCAGCTTTCTGTCTGTCTGCTTGTTTCGGTGCGCACATGTGCGGTGCTCACGAACGAGGGGGTGGTGGTGGGACTGTTCACTTCCACTGCTGGCGGTATGCTCCGTTGTAGAGCTCCTCCATCTTGCCGAGGTCCTCAGGGAATAGGTTCTCCAAGGCGACAAGGGCCGCCGCGTTCATGGCTTGCGTGGCTGACATGGCACTCGCGAAGCCCACCAACTGCGTGTCGCCCTTCCTCACCTCGCGAAGGCGGGACTGGAGGTACAACCGGCACTCGTGCGTGCTGCCGCCATCGACAGCGGTTTGTCGCACGACAAGCATCTTCTCCTGCGCGCGGACGAGCTCGCCCGAGAGATCGACTACCGTTGTGTCCCTCCTCTCTGGGCCGTGGTGGTCCCTGCGGACACACTTCATGAGCAGCTTCATGGGTGGTAGCGCGTGCGCCGCTGCCGCGGCACTGTCAGCGGGTGTTTGCTGCCGCTGCTGCTGCTGCTGTTGCTGCTGTTGCGCGTGGCGCTGCATCGCGCGCAGCTGCCGCCGCACATCGCGCGCCACGGGGCCAGGCAGCTGCTCCACCACCGGCTCGGTGAGAATGTCCGCGGCGAGGGCGGAGGCGCCGGGGTCGTGCTTGCTCATGTAGCGCAGCATGCGCGGGAAGCTGCCTCGGGCTGCGAGCGTCAGCGCGTCCTTCACGGCCCCTTTCTTGGTGCTGCTGACCGCGCGGGCGATGGGCAGACCGCGGAGCCGCGGGATGGTCACCGTGGCGAACCAGAACTCATTCACAAGGTGCACGACGGACACGCTAACGGCGCTGCCGGCGTTCGCGGTCACTTCTGCTGTTGGCGCGGCGCCATCGCCGCCATCCTCCTTATCCTTCAGCAGATCGAAGTTGGCCGTGACGGAGCTGTAGGAGTCACTGCCACCACTGCCGAGAAAGCAGTAGAACAGGTAGAGCGCGAGCTCGCGTGTTGTTGCCACGCCTGGGGTAGTGTGGGACTCAAACTCCGTCCACAGCGTCTCTCCGTCAGCTCCGCCCAGCCGATGGGTGGCCGCCTTCAGCGCCGTGGTGAGGACAGCCACCGCACCCTCGCCTTTGCTGCCCACGTGCTCCGCGACGAGCACGTCCCCACTGCCGCCCAGCACACGCGCGTGGTAGGTAATCTGCTCCGTGAGCGCGCCGAGCTGCGCTTCCGGGAACAGCTCTGCATTTTGCAGGATGCTGACGAGGCTGCTGCCGTCATCTGAAGAGGGGGTAGCAGCAGAGGCCAGTCCGCCGCCGCCACTACCATTACCATCGTCGTGGCTGCTGCTGCTGGCAAGGACTTCCTGTAGCTTGCGTGTCTCGTCCTCATCTTCGTCGTCCTCGTCGTCCTCGTCCTCCCTGTGTTGTGTTCCTTCTTGGCCCTTGCTTCTCTTGGTGGTGCGGCGCGGCAAGGGCTGTGCCCAGAGCTGCCACGTGACAGGGGCCAGTGAAGGGTTCTTGGCCTCCAGCAACGTGCACAGCTGCTTCACAAAGGAGGGGCCGCCCGCTTGGTACAGCTTCATCCGCTTCACTGTTGGGTCCGTGTCGGGGTCCAGTGCATCGCCGCGGGGCAGCGTCTTGTACACCTCCAGTTCCGCGGGGAAGTGCTTCTGGGCCACCTGATACACCAGCGCTCGCCTCGCGTGCTTCACCTGCGCGTACGGGGCGGACACCGCCACCACGCGCCGGCTGCCGCCACCAGCCCCCTCCCCACCCGCGGCGTGGTCGGCGCCGTCCTCCTCCACGAGAGCCTCCATCTCCGCCACCCACTGCGGCAGCCCCAGCTCGCCCGAGGCGTTGCGCAGGCGGATGCGCGGCTGGTGCCAGCCCAGGTCCTCCTCCGCAAAGGCGGCGACGAGGGAGAAGAGGTTGCCCATGTGCTCCACGCGCTTCTCCCGCGGCAACGCGCGGTACTTGGCGCCGCGCGCCATCGTGTCGCTGGAAAGGTCCACGTCGGGGTGGGCCTTGACGGCGGCCTCGTACTGGCGCGGGAAGTTCTCCCGCAGGGCGTGCAGACAGGCCAGGCGCCAGGCCTCCCCCTTTGCCAGCGAGCCGCGCTCGATCAGGGGCATGCAGGAGCTGCGGTGGCCGTCGCTCACCGTGAGCCGCGAGCGCCACTCCCCACGCGGTGCCTTGGCCGTCTTGCTGGGAGACGACTCGTGGCTCGTCGCCGCCGGCTCGGTGCGGCTCGCGCGCGGGGCGGGGGGCAGGTAAACGTAGCTGGTCTGGTAGTAGGCACCCATGAGCTGCGAGGTCAGAGTGCCGAGCAGGGCGTAGCAAGTCCACTTGCCACGGTGCTGGCCGAGAATGTCAAAGTTGTCGTGGCGGTCGACCGCCGCGGACAGCTGCGCCGACGTCGCGAATAGGCCGTCGCCACCGCCCAGAGGAGAGAAGCCGCCGTAGCCGCCGTCCGCTCCCGCAGCCGATGCGACGACGTGGGCGGCCACGTCAGGGTACTGGTCGAGCAGGTAGTAGAGCGCCTGCACGTAGGCGTCGAACTCCACCCGGTATCGGCCTGCGCCGGTGGACTGCCACACGAGAGCCCCGCCTTCGCCGTAGAAGGACGCGGTGAAGAACATGGGCAGACCACTTGGGCTCTCGTGCCCTTGCCCCGGCGGCGAAGAAGAGCAGTGCTGCTGATCCAGAACGGCCGGGTGATGGTGAAGGCTGCCCGCGACACCGCTGACAACAACCTCGGCCACCGGCGGGGGCGGCGGCGGCGTGGTCCTCGCGACGAGCCCGGTGCCGCCGTTGCCCTGTAGCTTCTCCTCGATGTGATGGACCATCCGGTCCACCTGCCACCGCATCCGCACCAGCAGCGGTGCTGTGGTAGTGGTGGGGAGTCTCGAGTCCGTGCTCGTGACAGCACAAGGGGCGACGGCTGTGACAAACATGCTTTCCTCGCCAGGTGGACCCGAGGGCCAGCTCATACTGTTTCCGACGGAGAGGAACGGTGCCTCGCTTCGCATGGCCTGTGCGGCCAGCGCCTGGTACGCTGCCAGCGGGCTGCGTTGCCGCCGCGCCTCGAGCGTGCGTGTGTTGCCGTGCTTGTCGCGGATGTGCAGGATGCCGCGGTAGGTGTTCGGCTCCAACAGGGCAACCACGTCCTCGCCCTCATCCTCTCCGCTCGGGGTGCCAGCACCGCTATGATGATGATGGTTGTGGTTGTGGCTGTTGCTCTTCGCAGCGTTGGCAGAGCTGCCCTGCCCACTAGCGGCCGTTTCGCGGTAGCAGGACGCCTCGACGACTTTGCCACTTCCGGCAAGGTACGCTTCCAGCTCGCGCACCCCCTCAAGCATCACCTCTGGTGATTCTCGCTCGTTCTTCAGCTGGGTCCGAACGGCGTCGATGCACTTGGCAAGGGCCGAGTTGGGTGTCGCGCCGAGCCGCTCGCACGCCAGCTCCATGCGGGCAACCACGCTCCACTCGTCCTTCATGTACGCCCGGCAGCGCCACGCGTTCGCATCGGCGTTGTCCTCTCTGCTGCTAGCCGTCTCGCCCGCCCTCTGCTTGGTGATGGCCGACCGCGGCGGCTTGATGGAGAACTTGAGGCTGCGCGAGAAGTCCATGCAGAGCTGCTTCAGCTCGTCCATGATCGCCTTGAGTTCCAGCTGATGGGGCTTCCCCGCGTGCTGCTGCTGCTGCTGCCTTTGCTGGCGACGGCCGTGTCGCGCGCGGTTGCTGCTTGTCGGTCGAATGAACTCGACATCACTGCTGAGCGCTTGCCGCAGGCAGTTCTCAATGGTGGCCTCCGCGTGCCTGCCCTTAGTGACCGCCAGCTCCACGGGGAAGCCGAGCAGGCGGAAGGTGGCGGACACCTTGAAGAAGGTCTCCACGCCGCCGTCGGAGGACGACGAAGACAAAACGGCTTCCTCCTCATCCTCCTCGTCGACGCCAACACTCACCTTTCTCTGTTGCAACTGTTGTTGCTGTTGCTGCTGCTGCTGTCTCTGCGCGGGCTGCGCCAGTCGGTGCACCACAAGCTTTGCCTGGGGCCCAAACACTTCCCTGAGCAGGCCCTCCGCCTCTGCCACGTGCTCCTCCATGCTGTACGTGGGGGAGGTGCGGATCCTACTCTGACTCCGCCCGTGCTGTGCCAGTTGCTGCTGCTGCTGCTGCTGCTGCTGTTGCTGCTGCTGTTGGCAGCAGAGAGGTGTGTGGTGCAGCGCGCTGAAGGCACGCAGTGAGGTGGCCCATCGAGTGCCGCTGCTGGATCGCGGAAGGGAGGAGGAGGGAGAGATGGCGAAGGAAGGCGATCGAGCCACGCCTATGCGGCGCGCTGCTGTCCTCGACGGCGCTGTCGTTGCTATCCTCGTGGTGGCTAATACCGTCGCCGCCGCGCGCACGGTGAGGGACGAGCGGGACGTCAACGGCCGCATTCTATGTCCCTCTCTCCTCTTCGTCTTCTTCCCCCTCCCTTTCCCTGTGGGGTGGGGAGTGCTTCCCAGGAATGTGTGTGTGTGTGTGTGTGTGTGTGTGTGTGTCTGTGCTAGCGAGCTATGTCCTCGACTTCGGGGTAGAAGAAGAAGAGGAGGGCTGGGGGTGCAGAGGGATCTCGTTTCGCAGGGGGCCGGTCGTGGGTGTTGCCGTGAGCATCGCCAACAGCTCCGGTAGAACACAAAGCAGAACGATGCAAACACAACAGCCGTAAGGAAGACCCGTGACACTGCATCATATCTCACTTGTCTTCGGTGATGGGAGCCACCCACAACGGCTGACGGTGCCCCCCTCCCTCCCCCTCACGTGGTAAAGCGGTGCGATGGGGGCTCTCGTGTGCCGTTGCACTCCTTCTCTTGTTTCTGTCTTTTCGGAGGAGTATAAATGGCAAAAGGAGTGATGCAGTAGCGAACATAGGAACAGTGGTGGAATACAGGCAACCGGAGAGAGAGAGAGTGGTGACTGCTATTTGCGCGTGTGGAGCATGGTGCTGCTGCTCCTCCTGCACCCCCTGTCTCTGCTGTGAAACACACTAGCAGGCCTCCCGTGGGCAGGAACGCACACATCGCAGGCTTTAGAGAAGGAACAAAGGCAGGCACAGCTTCGCGGCGGGCAGCGGTGGGGCGGACTGCACTTTCCCTTCCTTCCCCGACACGACGTAGACGAACTCCCGCAGCGCCGGGAGCTCATCAAAATTGGCCTTCACGAGATCGCTCTCCGCGAAGCCAAAGGTGCCAGGCACCAGCAGCACCTGCGCGTGCAGCACCTCCTTTGCGATGAGCAGCAGCTGCTCTGCCTTGTCGGTGAGCTTCAGCGAGGTAATGACGGCGTAGACGAGCTCGGCCACCACGACAGCAGGGGCCGTCGTCTCACCTCTATCCGCGGCAGCCCTCTCCCCCGCGCTGCGGCGAAGCCGGAAGGCGACGAAGTCGGTGATGGCGCCGCTCGTGGCGTCCAGCTTGACGAGGCTGGAGACGCCCTCGCTCAGGAGGCCGCCACCGCGCAGGTCCTCCAGCGTCGTGGGGACGTAGAACAGCTCCGCCCCACCCGCAGAGGTCTTGTCCCTCAGAAAGGCAAGAGTGGTGGCGGCCTGGGTGTCGTCCGTGGGGTCGACGCGGGCCCAGCCGTAGATGCTCGCGGCGTGCTTCTCGGCCAGCTGGTGCGGCACGGCACCCTTGGCGACGCAGTCCGCGCGAAGTGTCTCATCATACTTGCTAAAGGCAGGGAAGATAGCATCGGTCAGCTTGTAGTCTGCGAACACGGGCAGCGCATCAACAGCGCGGCGGTACCACTTGATCATGCAGACCGACGATGGCGGCTCGCGGATGAGCGCTGGTGTGGTGAAGGCAACGGCCAGCTTACCCTCCGGAGTGTCTCGCGTGAGGGCCGCGGCGAGAGAGCTGAGCAGCACACTTGCCAACCCACGCGTCGTCGTAGCAGCATCGCCGGCGGCGCTCTCGGCTGTCACGAGATGATCGGCGACATACAGCGGGTACGTGGTGGGCACAGCATTGGCGCTCTTGCTCACACCGTGGATCTCGCCTCCGACTTGCACGGCTACCACAAGACCCAGCGGCTCACCCCCCTGCTGCTGCTGCTGCGCACCGCGAGCAGAGGCCTTCACCGTCCGCGCGAGCATGGCGGGGCTGCACAGCAGCGTCTCCATCGGCGCCAGCCAGCCGGAGCACCCGCAGACTGCGTTGCGCGCCTCGCTGAGCCGGCGCACCGCTGCAACGTCCTCTGTCGTGACAGGCCCGGCTTCCACCGTGACAGCGAGCGTGTCGGATGGCGCGATGGCGTTCTCCGCTGACGGAATGGCTCTGCTGGCGAGGTCCCAGAAGCTCGTCCCGGCGCCGGCGCCGGTGCGCTTGGCGGCCGGCTGCGTTGGCGTGGGCTTGCTCATGACGAACTTTGGCGGTGCAGGGGCCAGGCGGGCCAGCACCTCCTCGAAGGGCTTGTCCCCCGCCGCGGCCGAGCCGTCACGGTGGTTGCACTCCGCTGCAATGGCCTTGAGCTCGTCGAGCACCTCCTGCGGCTGGCACGTGAGAATGGCTATGTCGAGCGGCGTGCTGCCCTTCTCGCCGGTGCGGTACGGCACCCGCTTCGCGCGCAGCTGCTGGATGAGCTGCAAGTTGCCCGAGTCGGCGGCGTAGTGCAGCGCATTCAGGCCTTGGTTGTCGGTGAAGTCGGTGATGTCGGCCTGGGTCAACTTGGCAAAGTCGAAGAAGGAGACGGCGTCGCCCATCTTGGCGAGGCGCAGCAGCTCGAAGTCCCCCAACTCGCGCCTGTGTGCCGCGTAGTCAGCCGTCGTCGTCGCCACCGTGGCACCAGCGGCGATGTCCTCCTCCACAGGACGGGCCTTGTCCTGGTGCTGCTTCGCGCCGGCGAGGAACGACTCTGCCGAGTCGAGGAAGGCCTCCTCTGCGGCGTTGTAGGGGTCGTGGCGCTCGTCATCGTCCTCACCGTCGTCGTCGTTGCCGTAGCCGTATCCCATGCGAACGGGCTGCTGCTGCTGCTGCTGCTGCTGCTGCTGCTGCTGCTGCTGCTGCTGGTGCTGGTGCTGGTGCTGTTGTTCGGTGGTGGCGGCCCGCAGTTGCTGTTCCTCTCGCTGCGCCTTGAGGGCCAGCAGCCTGGCGAGGTCTGCTTCCTTCGCTGCGCGTTGCTCCGGTGTCCAGGGAGCGTCGGACATTATATCTTTCCCAAACGCGTTTGTGTCTGTCTGCGTGCCACTTCCCTCCTGTTGCTGAATGGAGTAGGCTAGTGAAGCGGAGGAGGAGTAAGGTCTCTCTCGGTGGATATAAACTCCTTCCTTTTGCGTTGGATGGAAGCTGGTGGGTGAACTGTAGAGAGGGGGGGGGGGGAGAGAGAGAGAGTGTGTGTGAGAGTGGTGCATACATGTGCATGATGAAGTCTTGTCTCGCGGTGGCCTTCCTTTGCTCTCTCCTCTCCCTCTTGGGTTTACGTTTCCTCTCCTCTTGCCTTGTCCTTCTTGTCTTCCTTTCACACACGTGATCCAGCAGTGTGTAGGTGTGTGTGTGTGGAGGGCTCCACTTCCCCAGCAGCGGGACAGCTGCCTCACACACACACACACACACACACACACACACACGGCGTTTGCTTTCATTCGCCAGACACACCCTTGCTGTCGTCCCCGCCTACCGCGGCCTTCTTCGTCGCTGGGGGCACGTAAGGCACATACTCGGGACTCGGGTTGGGCTTGACAACGTCCATGAGCAGGTTCAGCGCAACTAGTAGGAGTGCCACCATGATGGAGACGTAGGTCACCTGGTTCCAGTTGGTGAGGTCCTTCTCGAGGAGAATGCGCTCATACTCCTGTTGGTTGATGCGCTCGCTGCCGAGAGGGACGCCCATGCCCGGGCCAGTGCCACTGCTGTTCGCCGACTGCTGCTGCTGTTGCTGCCTTTGCGGACCACCACCCGCTCCTCCGCTGCCACCGCCGCTCCCGGGGAGGTGCGAGCGGTAGGGCTGCTCGCCGCCCAGGCCACCAAAGTTGCTCTCCCGAAAGCGTCGCTTGATCTCCTCGTTGCTCGCGTTGCGCCACTTCTTGGGATCCGTGGAATGCTCAATGAAGGTGCGCCTGCTGACCGACAGCGCTACCGCGCCGCCAGCGACCACGTGGACGGGGACAGTTACTCCTCTTCCAACAAGACGGTTCATGGGACCCATGGGCAGAGGGTGAGAAAGGAGCAGTAGCTTCCTTTGTGTGCGTCCTCCCCACTCGTATACGGGGCGGGACTCGATCTATCAACGGCAAGAGGAGAGAAAGGGTGTGGGGAGAGGGGAAGAAGAAGAGAAGCAGTGCTCAGACCTCATTCTCTCTCGTCTTACCATATCCGCAGTACGCGGCCTGCTTTCTGTCAGCTCCCTAGTTCTCTCTTTTTTTTTTTGTGCCTTTATCCTTGTGGAATACAGGTGTGTTTCGAGGACGCGAGGGCATCACAGCTCTGTCGCCCCACTAACACGCCTGTCGGCGACTCTCGTGCCGAATTGAATGGCCCGCTTCTCCAAACGCGTGACGGTGTCGAGGCCGATCATGGCCGCCACATTCCTCAACACGCGTTTGTCGCCCTCTCCGGGACCGAGCCGGAAGCTCATGATTGGCTCCAGCGACGTCTGCAGCAGCGCCGCCTCGACCTCCTCATCGGTGGGTGCGCCATCTGTTCCAGCTGCCGCTTCTGGTGCCGACTTCCTCCGCTGCAAGATCTGGGCGAAGCTGGAGTCGCTGTCGGCGGGTGGATTCGTGGAGAGCAGTGCCATCCGCCGCTCCGCCACAATCTTCTCCAGCGTCATGAGAAGTTCCTCATCGAGGTAGGGGAAGCGCGGCTCGCGGCCGCTGTCCATGGTGATGCGATCGTCGCGGCCCAGGTTGCGAATCCAGAGCCGAGCAAAGTCCTTCTCCAGCTCCTGCCGCGTCCCCTGCATCCCATGTCGGGCGAAGAAGCGGCGGTAGCGGGTGTACCCGCCCAGCGTCTCGTCGGCGCCCATGCCGACGAGAATCACTTTGGCTTTGGACACGTAGTGGTCCATGCAGGTGCCCGACGGCGGCGTCATCGCCATTGCAGCACCCGACTGCTGCTGCTGCTGCTGCTGCTGCTGCGTCATCATCAGCGGTGTCGCGAACCAGCGGCACGGTGGCGGTGGCCGCGCGCGTGCCTTGTCCTCCGCTCTGCGCAGCAGCACTGCCTTGGAGGCTGCGGTGGTGTCGAAGAGGGTGAGGCCCGCCTTGCACGCGTCGTTGAGGAAGGCCCCTATCTTCTTGTACCCGTACCGAGCGATGTGCGGCTGCAGCAGCGAGGCGTACTCCTTGCCCAGTGTGGAGAGGAGAACGGGTTTGTCAGGACCATCGCCCTGGCGGCCTTCCTCGACGAGAATGTCAATCAGCAGCTCGAACTTGCCCTCATCATTGGTGTTAGTGTTGCTCTTGTTGTTACTGTTGCTGCTGCCAGTCGGTTGCTGTTGTTGTTGCTGTTGCTGGACAGCGTACTGATCCGTTTCTGCGCTTGTTGTCTGTGCGATACGGACGTGCTTGTTGTAGCCGTGGGGCAAGTTGGACGCTCCCAACTTACCGCCGCCCCCTCCGCGCACTTCGGAACTCGCACAAGCACTAGCAGCGGCCTCGCTGTCGCTGCGGACCACGTCGCTGTGCTTCAGCACCTGCATCCTCCCAGCCCCGCGCGCGGCGTGCCAAAGCGCGGTGCCAATGTCCAAGTCCATGACAGTGTACCGCGGCGTGACAAGGTCGAGAATGTGGCTGGTGTCGCCAGAAAGCTTCGTGGGCACGTCCACCAGCACGAGGCGCCACTCGCGCTCACGTGCTGCCTGCGTGCCCTGGCTGGCCGCGGCGGCGAGGGAGTCCTCGTGTGGTGCTGGTTGTGGCAACCTGAGCAGCTCCTCCACCGCGCGCAGAGCGGCAATGCGGTCGGGTGCCTGCTCCGGCGTCGGCCCAAACGCCACATTCACCAGCTCAATCGGCGTCTCCAGCGGCAGGACGTGGTGGGCCAGGGCGGCCAGCACGGTGCAGTCGATGCCGCCGGAGAACAGCACGCACAGCGGGCGGCGGATGGCCTTGGCGAAGGTCGCCCAGTCCCGGCTGTCCTCGGCACCGGCCGCACCAACGTCCGTGCGGCGCAGCACGGCAGCGGACAGGGCGTGCAGGTAGCACGTGGCTGCCCAGTGTGACCACACCACGTCATCGCTCGCGCCGGGTGGCGGGGCAAAATGACCTATGCGCTCCGCCAGCAGCGGTGGTAGAGCGAGTACGGTGTCGTCGGCAGAGAAGAGCAGCGGACGCGGCGGCGGTGCCCACGCCGATGGAAGACCAAAAGGCAGCGGCGCGGCGGCGGCGGCGCCTGGGCTCGGCGGGTGCTCGTCGCGTCCGTGGCCGCCTCCCTCGGTGGTGGTGGTGGTGGTGGTGTCTACTCTGTCTTTCCTTTTCTTCCCTTCCTGTTCTTGCGCAGCAACGGCCACGAAGGCGCGTAGGAGAGGGTGCACAAGGTGGTAGCGGTCGCGCCAATGGCAGTGCATTAGCACCCCTCTCGCCCGCGCATTGCGGACGCCGGCGCCATCCAGGTGAATAACGTCCTTCTCCGTGGTATTGCCCCCACACGCACATGCGGGCGCCGCTCCCGCCAGCGGTGCGACGCCAGCGGCGGCGGAGAGGAGGGTGTCCTCGTTCGTCAAAGGACGGTCGAGCGGCACGGCAAAAAGGCCCGACACCGGTAACTCCGCCCAGCAACCCTGCAGGTCCTCATCCTCCTCGATCCCCCAGGCCGCGGCAGCAGCTAGGATACCGCTGCCGTTGTTGTTGTTGTTGCTGCTTGCACACTTCTCACCCTCCCCGTCATCGCCGCCGTTCTTGCCGGCTGCGGCGATGGCCGCGCTCTCCATCTTGAGCTTCTTCTTCGCCTTGCGCTGCTCTCTTGGCGTTTCCTTCATCTTGTTCTTGGGCTGTTGCTGCCGCTGCGCCGATGCGCTCTCCCTCTGGCTGTCTGCGTTGACATCAGCCCGTGGCGCGTCTGGGCCTCCCGGTGGCATCTCCGTCGTGCCCAGCGCGGACAGGTCGCCGACCTTTGCAGCCGTGGCCTCGTCGTCATGGACGCTCTGCTGGAGGGGCTCGTTGCCTGTTGGTGGTCGAGGCCGCTTCCGCTCGCCTTCACTGGCGGCCGCGGCGTCTGTCTCGGGTGGGTTGTGCGGCGCGCTCCCCTGGTGGTGGTGGTTGGCGGTTGCCGCCGCTGGCCGCGCGAGGGAGGCAGCCTCGCCGCTAAACCGCTTTGCGTGTTGGATCCCCACAGAGGAGATGATCAGCTCCACCTCCATGACAGGACCCGAGGACGTGGAAGTCGCACTGGCCGCGTGGCCTACCGCTTGCCCGCACGTTTCCCCAACCGCCGCCTGGGGATGGTGGTAGATGGCGATGTGGGCGAGGAGGGAGTGGCGTCCCAGCGGGTCACGACCAAAGACGGCGAGCTGTAGCAGGTTGGCGTAGAACAGAAAGCCGTAGGGGCCCTGCACCTCCTCCTCGAACACTTGCACACAGCGCGCGAGGAACAGCTCCTGCCGGTCGCGCAGTGTGAGGAAGTTCATGGGGTCGGCCTCGGACGTCGGTACGCACTCCTGCTCCAGCTGCGAGAGCCGGCTGGCCAGCACGACTGTGTCGGAGCCCCAGGCGGGCGGGCACATTGGCCCATTGAAGATCTCTCCATTCCACAACAGGAAGCTCTTGTTGACTGGGCGGTTCGCCCTCTCCTCCTCCTCCTCGAGGTCTGTCTCGACTTCCATCTCGAAGGGCTGGTTCACGGTCGCGTGGCCGCGCAAGCCAAGCACGGCGGAGATGCCTTGCAGCTCCGTCTTCATAATCAGCTCGCGAGACTCCCCGAGGTGCTGCTCTTGTTGTGGGGCTCCCTGCTGCGCTGCTGCCTTGCGGACTTGGTGGTCGCTGAGTACGCACTCCTCATCCAGCACGCGCCGCGTCGTGCCAAACGTTTCCGGGCCTCGTCGTCGGATGTTATCCAGCACCTGCATGAACAAGTCGGAGCCTTGGATGGAGGACAGCAGCTGCGGGCTAGGCGGCACGTACTGTCGGCGGCAGCGGGGGAGGTCCACCACGCGCAGCATGGCGGCCATCGCGACCGGACAGGGGACCACCGTGTAGACGCCAATAATCCCTTTATCGGCCAATGGAGAGGCGGCGGGGCGTTGGGCATCCCTCCCGTTGCTGCTGTTGCCGTTCGTATTGTTAATCCCAGTGCTGCTCTTCTCTTCACCGGTGAGCGTGCAGCCGCGCTGGCGGCGCCACAGAAACGTCTGCTTGACAGAGAAGCAAATCCCGCACATGCTGTGAGTGGAGGAAGCAAGAAGGGCTAGGGAAGAATGTACAGAGGGGCTACAAGAAGCGTAGTAGCCAGGAAAGGACACTCGGAGACCGTGATTGACGGATGGTGTACTGGGGGGAAAACAGAAGCGAAAGGCAGATGGAGAGGGAGAGCGAAGGAGAAGTGCGAGGAAAGGTACGAGGAAAGGTACGAGTGGGGATAGGATGGGAGGATGGGAGTTCGTCGCGTGGCAAGTGAAGCTTGCTCTGTGTAACTGCTTCCGAGACGACTGCCCCGCTGGCAGACATTCTGCTCCCCGTCTCGCGCGGTATTCCCCCTTCTTTGTGTTGGGTTGTGGGTGTGTGCTGAGAGACTGCTCTCATGAGGAAGCGGAACCGGCACGACAACACTTGCCGCAGTAGCTGTGAATGGGAGTGCCGCTCACAGTATACAAGAGCATAACCGAGCAGAAAGGACGTAAGGTGGAAACAGAGGAAATGAAAAGCAGAAGAATCTGTATACGTGGAGAGAGAGAGGGGGCAGACAGATGAATAGGTAGTGATGTAGGGAAGTAGGGGAGGTGGATCGGTTGGTGGACAAACGAGAAGAGCAGCGAATGAATGAAACAAAGAGTAAAGGGAGGTCGCGAAAGATCCTTCCATCGAACAGCTAACGTGCAGCTGAGGGATTGAGAGGACTTCATCTACGCTAGTATATATATATCTGTCATTTGATGCGTTGCTATGGGACATTTGTGAGCTGGTGCGAGTGTTTTGATGTCCAATAGAAGCAGAGTGGCAACTGCAAAGGGAGCTATAGCACAGGCGCAAGGAGGAGAGGCACATGGTGTACAAGAAGGGGGAAGGAGGCGTATCCTTGCTGCCACCGCTGCTGCCGTTGTTGGAGGGAAGAAAGGAAGGAAGAAGGACTAAATCACCAAATCCATCCATCAATGAATAACACAGTAAGCACTGAAACCAGAGGAAGAAAGCAGAGAAAGTGGGGGGTGGGGGAGAGTTATAATGATAAGGCAGGGGGCGGCTCCTCTCTCTCCCCATGTGTCGATAGCCAACTGGACTCGTGGTCACTGTAGCCCGTAGCAGGAGGGAAAGGGAAGCGCGCAGTTGTTATAGATTGAAAAGAGGTAGAGAGAGGGAAGGGAGGACAGGAGGAAAACCTGACAGGTAGACGCACGCGCTCTCACACA
>JASAOB010002562.1:0-23519 GCA_030849825.1 Herpetomonas tarakana | reverse complement strand
TCTCATACCCCCTTCTACCGTACCTCCCATTTCTTCCTTTCTGATACATTGTTATGGTTTTACCTTTGCAGGCGACAAGGGATGGTAAGGGGGGGCTCCCCACCACCCCCTTCCCCTAGAGCACACACTTGTACATGCTCTAGCCCTCCCTCTAGCTCTCCCCCTCCCTCTACCTCCCCCCTCCCACCCCTTTCCGACTCAGCAACTCTCCACACCCTTCCGTTTGCTCCACAGCACGGTGGGTCTCTGTTGGCCTCACACCACCTTCCCCCTTCTCCTTCATCCGTTCCCCCTCAGCCATTGCGCAGGATGGGAGGGGGAGGGTTGTGTGTGTGTGTGGTAGTTGCTTCCCCCCTCCCCGTCCCCTTCTCTCTCGTGTCTTCCCACTTCTTCCCCTCTCCATGTTCAGTTTCTGTCTCTCACCTCGTCCCTCGTCCTCTCCTCTTCCCCAAAACTCCCCCGCTGCGCTCTCTCGCCTTTGCTCGTTGCATTCTACTTAATGCTTCGTCCCATCTCCCGAGGCGCAGCGATTAGCACGCGCAACAAACGAGCGGGGGAGTGACGCAGTGACGCACACGTACATTCATATGCCTCGGAGAAAGAGAGTGAATCCAGAAAGGAGAGAGACAACAAAGGCACTCGTGTGTGTGTGTGTGTGTGTGTGTGCGAGGGACAGTGATGAAGCATCGTTCATCAGATTGGATAGAGGGGAAGATTGGAGGGATGCTCCCGTCACATGCATGTGTACACAACAGGCACCCTCCCCCCGCTCATTCACCCATTCTCTCTCCCTCCTTCTTTACTCAAGTGTAGCTGAACGGCACTCTCTTCTACCCTCCGTCACTTCTTACGGCTGCTCCCAAAGCCTTGCCGCGTCTTTCGCCAGTTTCTTCGTTTTTTTTTTTCCCCCCCCCCCTTCCCTCCCTCCCTCCCTCTCACGTGACTTTGCTATCCGTGTCACATTGATATGGGCGACGCATGCTACCTGCAACAACAACGTCCCCGCTCACGCACTCCCCATCGGCACCAACACCCGTCGAGGCTGACTCGGTAGAGCAACACATTGAGCGGCGACGGCGACATGCCCCACTGTACACAACGGATGGTCACTACATCACTCCGGCTCCCCGGTCCGCTACGGATCGGCAGCTGTGGCGACTGGTGATTCATCTGTACCGATACGACAGTGAGGAGGCGCTGCACCGAGCCGCTGATGCCACTCCCGCACCTGCCTCCTCCCCTGCTCGCACCGCAGAAGGCGCGCAGGTGCCTGTTGCTGCAGCTACTGCCTCTGGAACTTCGTCGTCGACGGGAAAGCAGAGCGCCATGCCCAGGGAGGACGTGAGTGTCGTGATCGAGCACGTTCTGCGTCCCCTGGAGGCAGCGCTCATGGCTCTGCAAACGGCGCAACAACAACAACGCGGTGCTGCGTCGGCGTCTGCCGCACGTCAACACAGCAAGGGGAACTCCGTGTGTGGCGGCAGCAGCAGCAGTGACAACAGGGGACTGACCAAGGCCAGCGGGTCGGTGTTGGACGTGGCTCTGCAGCACCCCTTTCCGCCTCTGCGTCACGCGCTGGTGGAGTGCTTGCTCAACTACCTCGATGTGTTCAACTTCGCCTACTGCGCGCCGATCGCGGTGTGCGCGGCCAGCGGGGACGTACAGGCGCTGCGGTTGTTGCTGCGGCACGGAACTCCCGAGGCGATGGACCCTAACTGCGGCTTCCCCATCACCACCGCGGTGCGGCACAACCAGCTGGCAATCCTGCGCGAGCTCCTTGCGGTGCCCGGGAGCAGAGGAGGAGAGGCCGGGAACCAGCGCGACTCACCGTCACGCTCACGGCCGACGGCGGGTGGCAGCATGCTGGCGCAACTCAAGCCTAACTACGGCAACCCTTTCGCAGAGGCCGTGTGTCGTGGCAACGTGGCCGCTGCTGCCCTTCTCGCCGCCCATGACGGAGTCAATGTGAACCGCTTCGCCAACAATCGCGGCACGAACCCGCTGCTGTCCGCCTGCCGAGCCTTTATCGAAGCCGCGCGGAGAGTGACGGCGCTGGAGACGGTGCTGGCGCAGCGGGGTGACAGCGGGGGTAGCAAGAGAGGCCCCACCGCACCACCAACTGCCAGCAGCACCATTGGTGGCAGCATGCCGGTGCGAAGGAAGACGCTCTCACCCACCAACTCGTCCGCAGCCGTAGCAGGATCGCCCAGGCGTGCCGCCACTTCTGCCGCCTCCGCGGAGCACCCGACGGAACGCTGCCCGTTCAAGCATCAGCTGGGCGAGGCGGTCGAGCGCCTGGGCCGCTGTCGCGAGATGGTCTGCCTGCTGCTCTCTCTCCCCGACATTGACCTGAATGTCGGCTACTTTGCTGCTCCGCTGCAGCTGGCGGCGCAGTACAACTGCCCAGAGCTCGTGGAGCTTCTTCTGCTTCACCCCAAGATAAGGCCGAACCGGGTCCCGAGGCCCACGACCGCCCTAGCACAGGCCTACGCCGCCCTGCAGCACCAGACGCTCTCACACGAGGCCCTTCAGCTCCTTGTCGCACCGCCCATCGAACGTGCCGTTCGGAATGGCGGCATCGAGGTGTTTGCCCTCCTCGCACGCCACCCAAAGACGGTGGTGGGTGTGGTCCTGCTGGAGGAGCTGGAGCGCGACCCACGCGACCTGACGCGAGTGCCCTTTCTCGAGGAGCTCGCGCGGTGGAAGCCGTGTGGGTGGGAGGGTTGGGGGTGGCGCTGGCGCCAACGCTGCGTCTACGCCGGCACGCTGGCTGACACCGCTCTCAGCGTGCTCAACATTGTCCTGCTAACGACGTACTCGCAGAACACAAGCTCCCTCTGCTGGGCTCTTCTCGTGGTATACCTTCTCGCCTCGCCCTTGACGATGGTGACCACGACGTGGCGGCGCTACCGCGTGCCCGAGGCGCTGGCTACGGCCTTGGCCTGTCTCGACGGTAGCGCAGAAGTTGGGGCGGCGGTGGCACATCGACTCGCCACGCTGCCCCTCGGCTCCCCCTGCGACGATCAGTCGGTCCACGCAAGCAACAGTATAAATGGTGTGTCCGCTGCTGCTGCCGCCGCCGTGCTCACCCCCAGCCATCGCGTTCAAGGTGGTGGTGGTGGTGGGACGGCAAGCGCGGCTGGATCGGCCTCTCTGCTCTCTACGGGCACTCCCCCCACGCCCGTGCCCGCTTCGATGTCGAAGTCGTGTAATGTGGTGGTGGCTCTGCTGCACGTGGTGCTCTCCACCAGCCGTTTGTGCCGCCGATGTTGCTGTTGCTTGCTCTGGCGCTGTTGTGGCGGCACTGGCAACGGCAAGTTGGCTGAGGACGTCACCGTTGGGGGTAGCACCCGTAGAAATGGAGGGGGAGGGGGCGGGGGCCACGTTCACGGCGACGCTGACGGTGGGGGTGAGGAAGGAAGAGAAGTGTCTGGCCTCGGCAGCGGCTCCGTGGTGGGCCTCGCCATGTCCACTGTACTGGGGTTTCTTCTCGTGCTGATGCCGGTGGTGCCACTGCTGGAGCTGGTCGTACTGTGGGTCTTCGCGACGTACCTGAAGGGCGACGGCGCTGGGAGCGCCAGCGCCGGCCCGATCGCCGACAGCCCCGAGGCCCTCCTCCGCTTCCTGCGCGGCACATTCTCTCCGATACAGCAGCGGAGCGGCCGCGCAGAGAGCGTTGTGCTCGTCAGCCGCGGCAACGCCAACGAGGACGGCCACAGTAGTGTCAGCAACGCACCAACACCAGCGGCGATGACAAAGGACCATCATCATGACGTGCCCATGTCGGCACGCCCCCGCGACGATCCCGTTCCCGCCCGCCACCGTCGCAGTGGTACACGGAGAAGCTTCGGAAATGGACGTCACGACACCAGCGGCGGCAACGAAGAACCGCTTGACGGGGAAGCTGCCCACGACGCACTGACTGAGGAGGCCGGTCGCAAGGTCTTTCTGCACGACGGCGACGGCATTGGCGACAACTTTCCCTTTCACCAGCGCAAGCTGCAGCGGCAGCAGCAGCAGCACGGCACGAGCACAGACGCTGCGGCAGTCGAGCCGACCGTGGTGGTTGTGGGTGGCGGCGTTGGCTCTGACAAACTGCGCCGCGGAGTCTCGCCTGCCTCGCCATCCCCCTCCCACACCTCCCACTCCCCGCCTTTGCCGCTGCGCAGGAACGCGAGCACGACGTTTGGCAACGAGAGCTTCTCGTACCCACGACCTGCAACGGCCAGTGCGGCAGCCACGGCACGGCGGCGCCTGCTGGACGACGGCCCCCTTCCCCCTGCCTCGCCACGGGCAGCGAGGAAGGGGAAAGGGGGGAGACCGGCGCTGACGATCAACACCACATCCGCCTCGACATCCTCTTCGCCGCTGGAGAATGGCAGCGACGCACGAGGGAACTTCTACTGTAATCGGTACCTGCGCTCCTTCCTCACAGACGGTCGGTCCCCCACCGCACTGCGCTTCTCGCAGCCGTCGCCGCGGGAGAACGAAGCCGCCGACGGGCCCAACCTGTACGTGCGCAGCTTCGCGTACCTGAGCCTGGAGCTGGCGGCCCCGTGGCGGTTGATGGTGGCCATTGTGTCCCTCTTCACCCATCTCGTCACTCTCTATCCGGAGAACCGCCTCTCCCCCACAAGCACCAACACCAATGCAGGCAACAGTCCCAGCACCAGCAACAGCAGCAGCAGTAACCCTGTCAAAACAAGCACGGGGGCGACGGTGGTGGCGGGACTGGGCTTGGTCGCCTGCGTCCTGTCCATGGCGATCTACACACTGATGCTGCTGGCGTTGAAGCGCACATCGCCGCAGAGCGTGCTGAGCGGGCGGAGGCACTTCTACGTTGAGGATAGCGCCTCCGGTTCGATGGACGAGTACATCCTGTAGCGCGAGCGTTGCCATACACGCGCACTGCCTTCCGTACCGCACATATCCATCTCCTCTTGGGGTTCCTCTTCTTTGGTCTGTTTCATCCTTCTCCTCTCTCTCTCTCTCTCTACCTCCTCAACTCTCACGGACATTGTCCCCCCTGCAGTGGGCACTTGCCACAGCGCGAGGTGGCGTCTGCCGTTGTCGCTTCTGCCCATATGGATAGTGCGTGCGTGTACTACTTCCCCGCACCTCCCCCCCCCCCCCCCTTCTCCTCCTCGCCTCCCTGACAGTGTCTAGTCCTCATTTGCTTTGCCATCCTTTCAGCGACTCTCTCTCTCTATTCTGTCTCCGACACTTTCCCCACCCGGACATATGCAGCGTCTTCCCTTTCCTACTGCCCTCCTCCGCCGTGCTGTAGGGGAGAGGGGCATTGGGGCGGCGTGCCACCGGCGGCCTGTGAGCGCGCTCCCGCTCCCTCTGTCATCCGCGATGCCGCTGCTCTTTTCTGCTCCCTCCGCCCAGCAGCAGCAGCGGCGCTGGTGCAGCACCACCCCCACCACCACCACAGGGCAGACGGGCAGCGAAGGGGAGACAGCAACCGCCGCCTCTTCGTCGATGGCGGCTCCTCAGCTGCCTGCCGACGGCGGGAGTGACGGTCAGTACTCACCGGAAATCGAAGCGCAGATCAGGGAGTGGCAGGAGCGGCTGAAGGGCCTCTCGCCCGCGGACCAGGAGCTCATTATCTCCTCCCTGCTGAACCCCGAACAGCAGGCACCATCGGTGATGGGCGGTCCCGGTATCGGTCCTAAGGATGCCGACATGGTCGCCGCCTTCACCTGCGGCAAGTGCGACTTCCGCATGGTGAAGAAGTTCTCCAAGCACGCGTACACCAAGGGGATCGTCATCATCGAATGCCCCAACTGCCGCGTGAAGCACCTCATCGCGGACAACCTGGGCTGGATCACGGACGAGGCCAAGAACGTTGAGGATATCTTGCGAGAGAAGGGGGAGAGCTTCATCCGCATTGGCGACGGCGATTATCAGGTTGTGGCCGGAACAGCCGAAGGGAAAGGGGACGAGGAAGGCAGAGCGGCCCCCAAGTGAAGAAAGCACACGAGAGGCCTTCTCAGTGGGGGCCACCACTTGCGTCTGCGTCTGTGTCTGTGTCCGTGTGCATCTGTGTGTGTGTGTGCGCACCTGGCGGCGTTCATCATCTGCCGCAAGGAAGCACGCTCGACGGCGGCGGAGTGCGTTGCGCCACGGCCAGATCGCTCTCCTCAGACACCTCTCTACAGTATATATTACTATTTGTGATCACCACTACTCCTGCGGAGTTGCTAATGCGCGGATAACTCACTTCATAACACCTCCCCAACAACCGTCCCACAGGTTTAGGCGTTCACCATGCTCAACGCAGCTCCACAAAGGCGTCATCATCCACTGTGCTGTTCACCTCGCAGGAGATGAGGGCCGACCGTACGTGCACCAATGAATCGTCCCCAAGACTTCCCCCCCCCCTCCCTCACTCACTCTACATACACATACACAAGCACCAGTTGTGCCACACACACACGTACACAAAAGGCAGCAGAGTTCCTCTTCAAAGTTTCTCTCTCTCTGTAGTCATTTCGCACCCCCGTCCTTCCCCCCTACGCTTTGACGCAACAGAACAGAACGGTTGAAGTAGACGACCACGTCCCCCTCTCCCACACACCGCTGCTTCAACAACCCATACAATAATATATAGCTAAACATAGAAAGGCATCTTTCATCCTCTTCTTCCTCTACCCTTGTTTCCGTATACTCAGAACGTGAAGCAAGCAGTATCTCACACGCGAAAAGCAGAGAAGGGCAGCGACTCAGACAGACACCAAGCACTGGGGCTTCTGACCATCTTCCCCTCTCCCTCTCCCCTTCTTTTCCTCTTGTTTCCCCTCCCTCCTTCACTTCACGCTCCTGTCCACTCGCTGCTTGCTCAAGCTAAGACGGGAGCTTCCTCTCCTTCTCTCCCTCCCGCCCCCCTCCTCTTTTCACACGCCAACAGACACACACAGGCACACACACTCGCGGCCGCAGTGTTGTGATAGCGAGAGTCCTACTCCCATAGAACGCTCTGTCTCCTCTCCCCTCCCCTCCCCACCCGCTTTCTCTCCTCTGGCGGGGGCTCCGGAAAAGCAAAGAACCCATACAGAACCGCAGAAGCAGCAGGCAGTGCCACACGCGTAGCGTCCCCTACTCCCCCTATCCCCCTTCTCTTCCTTTCTCTCTGGCAGAGTGGACCCTCTTGTCACTCGTGGCAGCGGAAGAAAAAGGGAAGCCGAGCGCTTTCATACTCGTTACCATCTACCCATCTGGTCTATCCATCAAAGTGCAGTCAGCGGGACATCAGTGGTTCTCACTACAGCCTTCCCCTGACCGCCTTCTCTTCTTACTTTCCCTTTCCCCCCTCCCCTCCCCTCTTCCCACTTTTCCTTGTCTGAGCAGCTGCAATAGCGAAAGAGAGGATCGTACGCGCCGCAAAGTCGTCCAAACGAATGTCCGCCTCTCTGTTTCTGCAGTTCATCCGACAGGTGCACGCCGACCCCGCGGTCCCAGGCTACATCGGCACCCTCCCGCCCTCTGAGGTGCTCCACAGCAAGGCGTGGCAGTCCAGCTTCGTGTTTACATATGAGAGGGCTGCCGCGGCGGGCCATGTCAAGGGATCATCGCCGCCCCTTGCGGCCACTACTCTCGATGCGTTTCTGCACCACGTACTCGCGGCGGACTGGCCGACACGCGGCCCCGCCGGGTTGCCTCTCCTGGAGGTGAGCACGTGCGTTATGGCCAGGGAGGAGGTGGACTCCACGCAACGCGGCAGCGAGGATGCCGGCGGCAGGACTGGAGAGGACGGCAAGGATAGGCGCGAGAGGCAGAGCGGCACCATCAGGAAAGAGAGCAGGTCACTCGCCCGGGAGTACCTCGTGGCCACCCGCTACGAGCTCGCCTCCACCGTCTTTGCCATTGAACGGTTCACCGTGCTCAGCGTCCCTGCTGCCGCGGGGGGCGGCGGCGCCTTGGCGGACTCGGTGTCACCAGGCATGCGCGAGTACGCCGCTTCCGTGCCCACCGTGCTAGGCAGCCAGGAGATGTCTGTGGCCCTGGAAGAGCAGCAGGACCTGCGAGCCCTCCGTGCCGCCGCCCATCCCCACGGGAATGGCAGCAGCGAAAGCAAACTACCATCACCGCCACCACCCGGCGGCCCCGCCGCCCTTGCCGCCGAGCTGGCCGAATGCTCCTTCCTGCAGCGCCAGCGCACCCGCGTGGTGCTCACCGTCTGCCGCGTCATCACCACCGCCGGCGGGAGCGTGCCAGACAGCGCGACGGCCGTGCGTCATTTGCTGAATGTGGCAGGTGCGGCGTCGCCGTCAGCGGCGGTGGCCTCGTCGCGCGGACTCGCCACACGCTTTCACGCCTTCCTCCACTCCAACATCCCCTTCCTTGGCGCTGATGAGCAGCGCAGGCAGGCCGCCTGGGACCATGTCCAGCAGCAGGGGGACCGGAGCGGCAGGGGTGACGCTGAGTCGGCGAATGCCTTTGCGATGCGCTCCTCCTCTGCCGATGGCGATGACAAGGCGAAGCAGAGCAACATGAACACGACCCTCGCGTCCAACACGTCCGCCATGTCAGAGCAGGGACAGACTCCCGGTGAAGGGAGCCGGCAACCTAGCCACCCGCAGACCCACGGCAGCGGCGGGGGCAGTGAGAAACAGCCGCTGGGGCGGGGTATCGCCTCGGTGAACTCGTCCTTGACGTCCTGCGGCGATGTCGCCGTGCCAGGCAAGAATCACGCCAACCAGAATGGGCCGGGCAGCGATGGGTACGGTGTGCAGGTGCGGTGGGGCTCGTCTCGCTCGCACAGCGGCCGTGAGGGCAGCACGGGCAGCGCAGGCGGCAGTGGTGGCGGGGACGCTGTGGGTGGAGTCCTCCCCTACGGCGCCGCCGGTCCTGTCGGCGTCACCCCCCTCCCGTCGTTGGCGGCGGCCCGCCCTGCTCCTGCGGCTGCTGCGGCGGCGCCAACTACCACAGGTGGCAAGAGAGGCGCGCACGAATGCCGCGGCAGCGCCGCCGAGACGGACGAGGACGTGTTCGCGCAGATCTACTCGGCGTGCGGTCCGTACTTCACCCCGGCGGCGATGGCGCAGCGCCGCAGCCACCTGCACTGGCAGCTCGACGCGGTGGAGAGCGTCTTCATCGCCTGCCCTCCGTACAGTCACCGGACGACCAGCCAGTTCGGGAGCAGGGCGGCGGCCGGCAGCAGCAGCAGCAAGCGAAGTGCAGGAGGCGAGGAGGCGTTCTCCGTGACGGAAGGCTGGCAGCGATGGGCGACGGCCTGCAGCGGAGGCCTCAGCCGCCCGCTCATCATCAACTCCATGGATGACATCGTGGCCTACTGCGAGAACTCCCGCCAGGCCTTCTTCGCCGCTGTCGCGATGTTGGACTACTTTGTGGTGCGTACCGCCGACGACCCCCGTGCCACCTGCGTTGCCTTCATGAACTGTGTCCGCGCCAGCCGCTTCCCGCAGCAGCAGCAGTACCACGGCGGCGGTAGCGGGAAGGAGAAGGTGGCGTTCGGCCCGGGCTGCCCTGGCTTTCTCACCGAGGCGACCGACAAGGACATTAGCTCCTTCTTCACTCAGGTGATTTGTGTGTGCTGCATGCTGGGATGCAAGATCAAGGACACGTACCCGCCCCTGCTCAAGAAGCTCCTGGCGTGCCTCAACAGCAACAGCGGTGATGGCGGCGAGGCCTTCACGGAGGTGGAGTTCACTCTCATGGAGGTCTTTCTCCTGCAACGTGTGTTTGGCTTCGCCCACCTCAGCGAATGTGCGACAGTCAACGAGGTGGTGGACCTGCTGCTCTTCCTCATGGGCGGCGATGCAGTGAAGGAGCTGGCCGAGTTCAACTTCTACGCCCGCCTGCTCAAGCGGCGCGGGGCGGAGAGCGAGTGGATGAACACGCAGGTGGCCACGCGCATCGCCAAGGCCGAGCGCGGCCTTCGCTGCGCCAGGCAAGACTATCTGGAGAGTGTAGAGTACACCGCGGCCGCCGAGGCAGCGCAAGAACAGCAGCAGAGGCATCGCAGAGCCGCCGTTTTGCGGCGTCACACCTCGCGGTCCAACGAGGAGGAGGAGGATGGCGAAGGTGAAGTCGCCGAGACTGTGGACGCTGCGGCCACATGGCACGCGGGCCAGGCGTCGTCCGGCGCGTGCCAGCCCCCTCCCATCCGGAAAGAGGAGGTGCGTGAGTGGCACCGACTCTCGTTGCTCGCTCGGTTCCTGTGCGACCTCGCGGTGCGTGGGCCTAGGAACACCACAGAGGACGTCAACGCCGCCGTGGGCGATGAACTGGCCCGCCGCCGTCAGCAGCAACAGCAGCAGCCGCACAGCGAGCACGAGCTTTCCCGACTGCGCGCGGAGTGCGAGCGCCAGCTGACCGTCCGTCTGCAGTGCGGTGCACTGGAAGTGAGTCCGTGTGCGCTAGCCGTGGCAGTGGTGGCGGTGACGGCTGAGGTGCTGCGAGTGTCGCTGCCCACGCCTCTGTACGCCATCCTGCCCGCCGACTACAAAGCCAGCCTGGCGGAGAGCGGCTTGGCACCAGAGACGTGCCCAGCAAAGCAGCGTGATGGCGCCGAGGGGAACGAGGAGTCGTTGCTCGGCGCGCCGGCAGCTTCTCAGCCGCCCCCCACCACCAGAAGCATCGCATCAGCCTCCTCACCAACAGACAAGGACAGTGATGCTCATCATCCTGATTACCGTAGGGGAGGGTGCTTCCCTCTGAGGCCCCACGACGATCTCTACCTCGTCCTTGCTCACTTCTGCGCTCTCTTCTGCCGCAACGAGCAGCGAGAGCGCCAGGAAGCTGCGAATGACGGCACCAGCGGCAATAGTAGAAGCGGCTCGTTGGATCTCACTCGCGCACTCACGGAGGTGCACAAGATTTACCAGGAGAGCAGGGAGGGCGGGCCCTGCGATGCCATCCTCCGGAGGCGCTACAAGGACATGCTATCCATGTAACTCCAGCACACACACACAGACACAGAGAGAGATGCCCCCGCGCAAGGAGGACGGGATGGACTAGCAACAATTCACCCCTCCCCACTCCCTATCGCGCCTTCACTGCGTGTGACCCCCCCCCCCTCCCCCCTTACCCCTCTCCCCCTTCTGCTGCAATGGACAATGGTGTGGGATTCGTATGTCCAGCTCGTGGCCGCCGCTTCTAGTGTCTTGCCCTCTCTCTCTCTGCTTCCTTCCTCCCTCCTCTTCCTTATCCCTGCGTATCCATACACAGCTCGTATCGGCCCCTCTCTCCTCGTACTCCCCGTGCATCTCATGTCATCGCGCGGTCGCTCCAGGACCGTCTCTCCCTCCCTCCCCCCCCTTTCTTCACCCCTATCGCATAGAATTTGACCATATAAACACGTTTCCTCCTCAGTCGACCTCTCTTTTCCCCCCCCCCCCTGTCTATACACATGTTTCACTTCTGCCATTCCCCCCCCCCCTTTCTTCTTGCTTACTCTCCTGCAGATTGACCCGTTCTCAAGATGGCCCACCTGCCTGTGTCTGTGTGCATGCATGCGAGAGGGTGTGACGAGCGTGGACTTGATGGGTCGGAGTGGGAGTGGGGCGATGGGGCGATGGGAGGTGGAGAAGTGAAGTGCCATCCGCGTTTACTCTTCGTCCACGTTCCTCGCCTCTCCCGCCCCAAAGAGCGCTCTGTGCGCTCCCCCTGTTGTTCTCACAACACCGTCGTCCCACACGTCGACTGTTCATTGACAATGCATCCCCTCCCCTCCCCCTCTCGCGGTTCGCATGTGCGCGCGTGTGCGAGTGAGCGGTCGGTTGGGCATCCTTCTCTCTTGTCCTTAATGCCTTTTAAACAGCAACAGCAACAGCAACAGCAACAGCAACAGCACGTATGATGTGTGTGTGTGTATGATTGGGACTCCGGTGGCAAAGTGCGCGCGTGTGGGCTGGTAAGCGAACAGCACCGCGTATGGGCGAGGGACCGCCATGCGACCTGTCCGTCACGCTTTTCGGAGGCTAAGGAGGAAGGCATCTCCCTCCTTCCCCCCCCCCCCCCCCTCTGCTGATCCACCCATGACGATGTCATCAACTGCTCCTGTCCTCCTCCTCCCTTCGACGGTTTGTCATACGTGAACAAGGAAAAACTCTGAAGGAAAGAAAGCATCTCACCGAAGGAACACGCACACACATTACTCCTTTTCCAAAGGGTACTGCTGTTGTTTCGCCTTTCTCTGCTCTCCCCTTCCCTCCCCCTCCCTCCAATTACCCTCTCCTACTTGTACGTCTTTTCTTAAAGACCGTAGCACTTCGCAGGAGAGGATACACACACACAAGCACCTCCCCACTCCCCTCACCTTTCTCTCTCTTTCTCTTCCCTTCACTTGGGCAGCAAGTAGGATAACGAAAGGACGAAAAATAAAAAGAGTACGTGAACATCTCGGAAGAAGCGAAAAGAGCTCTCCCCCTCTCCCCTCTATTGTCCTCCTTGTGTGCACCGCATCCACGTAGCCTCACCCACCGCCCTTGGCTTCGCCACACGCACACAGGAGCGAGAGTAACCTTATAACAGGGAGAAACCAAACGCAAACGAACCCCGCAAGGAGAGAAGTGAGAAAAGAATCAACGTCACGATCCTCATCTCCCCCTCCCCCCCCCCTCTCCATCCATCCTCCAACCCCCTTCCTCTTCCTTGCTCCAGCGCACACACAGCGATCACCGATTGTCACTCCCCGTTCTCCCAGTTGAGAGACCCCCCTCCCCCCATCTGCTTCTCACGTGGCAACGCTCTTGTCCATTCCTCCTTCTCACTCTTTCCTCTCCTCCTGCTTTCCCGCTCCTTTCTCTCCGTTTATTTCTTGCGTAGCCCTTTGCGAGACTACCGTCACTTTCCCTTCTCTCTCTCTCCCCCTCCCACCTCTCCACCTCATCACCTCTTCCCCTATTCCTCCCGTCCTTCGTCCTACCTCCTTTCTAAATACTTCCCCTCCCCCCTCCCCCGTAATTCACCGTATTCTCTCTGTATCTTCTGTCTTATCTCCTTTCTCGGCCCCACTTTTCTCTTCCCTTTTCCTTCCTTCCTTTCCTCCACTTCCTCTCTCCGTATTACTGACCATTTCTTTCCTATTGGTGTTATTGATAGTGCCGTCGCCACTGTTCGTCTGTGTTATTGTTAGCGTTGGGTGTGTGTGTGTGTACGTGCATCTCTCTTTGTTTTGATCGTCGCACTCACACTAGCGCTTTGTTGGCCCCCCCTTCCCCGCTCTCTCTCCCTCTCGTCTCTCCTTTTTGCCGCGAGAGGAGTTAGCTGTGACGGAGACCTCTCCTGCATACGACCTCTTTGTTGTTCTCTTTCTCTTCTCTTCTTGGAGTCCTCGGTGTTCGTTCCGCCCAATTTCCCCTTTTCTCAGGCGTTGCGTTCACCGCCACCCCCCACTAACAACTCTCTCTCCCACACTCGGCACAGAGCTTTCGTCTCCCGTGCTTCCCCCCCCCTCACCCCCTCCCCTCTTTTTCCTTTACACAACCGTCCTTCTCTCCTTCAGGAACCTTGCTGCACCACAGTAACAGGGAGAGCAGCCCGTTCTAGCAACAGCACACACGCCAAATTGTAGAGGGGAAGGCACGAGCAAACATGTTCATTGAGGGTGAGTTTCTGAACTCGGCGCCGTCCTTTAATTCTGCTGCCGATCGACCCCCAGCACCGGGCAGGACCCAAAGTAATAGTTTTCTCTTTCATAACGGCAGCGGCTATAACACTAGCGGCAAGAATGATAGCAAGAGCCTCCTTCACCAGAACTCAAGCGGGCGTCTGCGCTTTGGGACCGACAGTTATGGTGCTAAACCCGTCCAGGTGACCGGCAGCGGCGGCAGCAGCGGCCTCAGCACCGAGGGCGACGGCTTGTCGAGCAACTCGCACGAGTCGGAGGTGCGCAACACGGGGTCGACCTCACCTCGGACAATCCAGAGGACGCCAAGCACAACAACGGCAACCGCAGCAACCGCAACAGCAGCAGGGATGGGTTCTGTCGATCCACTGAGCCGCAGTGATGGAAAGCCCCACCACGATGATGTGCTCCACGACAGGGAGGAGGAGAGTGTCCTCTACACCAGCGTCCCCTCAGTGCCAACCCACCCACAACAACAACAACAACAACAGGGCACGGACCAACAGGAAACGAGAGGAGCCGCGATGGAGACACCCTCGGCGGCGGCGGGGGCGGTCAACTTGAACGGCCGCGCTTCACTGGATTCACTTTCTTTCACCGAACAGATCCAGCAGCACCAGCCGCAACCGGAACGGAAGCAACACGGTGTCAGGGCGGAGAGCGCGAACAGCACGAAAAGCCGCCCCATCGAGAATAGCGAGAGCAGTCGGAGCAGTGCCGGCAGTGGCGTGCACGGAAACGCCGCGACGCTGCTGCACGTGGCTGGCCTCGATGACCTGGCTCCCCCGGTCTCCCCACAGACACCCGCCTTTGCTGACAAGAAGAACGCCAAGCCAAGCGGCGCTCTCGACTTCCATCGGTTTAGCAGTCCCGTCCCGTCTGTCGAGTCCTCTGCCACAGTGCTAGCCGCCGCCAACCCCGTCGCGTCCCCTGGCACCGAGCCGTCCTTACCGCTGGGTCACTCCACCCCCACCAAGAGTCTCCTGTACAAGCCCAGCCACCTACCACCTACCCGCAATGGCAATAGCAACAGCAGCAGCAGCCGCATCCTCGCGAACGCGCTAGGGAGCTACAACAGTGCCAGCGCAGGCAGCCAGACGGCGCGCTCGCCTGTGGCGGCGGCGGTGGGGCTAGCAGGGAGTGGCCAACGGGGGAAGCTCCCTGCGCTAACGATGGGTCGACCCGCCGCCCTTCCCACTGTCACGTCCACCAACATGGCCCTTGCCAAACCGATGAAGGTCGGCGGCGCTGCCGATACGGCTGGCTCCCCGCCCCCCACCTCGTTGCCAACGAATCCGTGCAGCAATACCAGCAGTTTTGTGACCATTAATGGCGATGTCGCCACGGCGGCGGATGGTCACGCGCCGGAGTATGTGGTTCCCCGCCCGCCCTCCACCTCATGGATAGGGCCGGCAAGCCCGCGGAAGACATCCTCGCAGCCAACCGCTGGTAGCAGTAGAGTCGGGAGTGGCGGCAGCACCAGCGCAAGTGCTGCCAGATCCCTGCCCTCCCACACCGTCATGCCCGTCTCCTCTACCCGCAGCACCAGCAACAGCACCAGCAGCCCGAGCTTAAGTTTCGCGTCGCTGACTGCTCAGGCGACCCCACACGCACCAGGCGGGGTCACCGCCTCCAACAATGGCAACAACCACAAGAACACCCACGCAGCGGGCGAGACGATCGCTGACGACAGATCATGGTCCGTGCAGCCGTCCCCGCAGCTGAACTCCCTCAGCACCACAGTGCCAACTCCCTTCACCAGCAGTGTCCCGACCGGAGCGGACGGTGGTGGCCGTTCCGGTGGATACGGCTTCGAAGGCAGCGACAGCGACATCGACCGCGCGGCCCAGGCCGGGGCGAGCAACCGCTTCAGCCACGCTGGTGGAGACGTCTACCACAACGACCACATGGAGGAGGAGGCGGTGGAACAGGACGCGAGCGACGGGACATCAAAAGGGAGAGAGGCTGAGGATAGCGAGAACGAGGCTGCCATGGGCTCCGTCGTCCACCCACAGCACAAGCTGCACCGAACCGCGAATGGAATGAAGGAGGCAGCCGTGACGACAACCACCGCCACGCCCGCGAGACCGAACCGCCAGGAACTTCCTTCGCTAGCGATGTCACCGATGCCGTCCGTGTCGCCTTACCCGCCCAGTCCCCAGGAGCTGCCCAGGCTGCCCGACCTCGTCGCACCGCGGAGACAGCCGCGACAGCAACGCCCCCTCAGTGGCTGCCCACGGCCCTTCAGTACCGCCGAGTACAGCTACGAGGAGGATGAACTGGACTTTGGCCTCGACACCGCCTTCCCTGACTCGGCCCCTGCCCAAGCCGCCGCTGCGGCGAACGATGTCGTGTTCTCCGCGACGGCAGTTTCGGCGCCGGGGCAGCGGGACGGCGGCGTCAGTCCGTACGCGTTCTACAGCAACAGCCACAACAATAACAGCAACTACTACGACTACGGCAATATCGGCAACGTCGGCAGCAACCCCAGGCGCCGCGCGCGGAGCCGCACCCCGTCTGTCTCCCCTATTCCCCGCACCGTCATCCGCCCCACGGCCATCCGCGCCATGAACGGCGCTGTGGCAGCGTCAGACGCAGCCCGCACGGATCCAGACGGATCCTCCTCCTCCTCTACGCACGATGCCTACGGCTTGGACGGCTCGGCGAGTGATCCATTTCTCCTGCCAAGCGCCACCCCCGTTAGCCCTGCGGTCATGTTCAGCTATTCCGAGCTCGCCGAAACCATCCGTGCGCTGGACGCGTCTGCCGACATGCAGAATGGCCACGACGCGCAGGCGGCGGGCTTCGTGGCGGTCACCAACGTCAACAGCAGCAGCGCTGGCAAGCACGACTCCCAGCCCGACATCCAGCACACGTACGGCGGCAGCATGATAGACCTGCTGGAGAACGACATCCCCCTGCCTGTCGGGCGCGGTGGTGAGTACGGCGGGGAGGGCCATCCCAGGGTTAACCACAGCGGTATCACCTCCGGCAGCCATCCCAGCCGGTCAGCCTCGATGTCCCCGTCCAGCGATGCCTCGACTTCGGCCACCACGATAATCAGCTACGAGTACGACCCCGCGCGCGTGTCGGACAGCGGCAGCGTGCGCAGCGACCACGACGACGAGCGAGGCCTGCCGGAGGACGACAGCAGCCGCGATGGCGACAGCAGCGAGTACGGTGAGCAGGAAGACACCGACTCCACCAGTGACGATGAGGACGAGGGAGAGGAGGACGAAGATGACACGGAGCAGCGCCGGCACCGCCACCCCACCGCCAACGCGGACGGCGATGAGGACAACAACGAGGCAAACGACTTCCACGGCATGTTCCCGCAGGGCTACAAGGGCTTCACCAAGTTGGGCGGTGGTCGGCGCAGCGCGGCGGCAACCGAGTTTGACGGCACAAACGTGAAGCGCAGGCTGGTGCCTTTGGACTACCTCCGTGAGCTGTACCTCATCGAGGCCTTTCTCGGCGAGGACGATGTCTCCGAGAGCTACCGCGTGCGGGAGCGCAAGAGCGCGCCGGGTGGTGTGAAGCGCAAGTTCGTCGCTCGCTTCTTCTTCACCGACAAGGGCAAGAACTTCTTCACCAAGAGCGAGAGCAAGAACCGCGCGGCGCGCGCGAACCCGCTGCTGTCGAGGCCGATGCGGCAACAGATCGCCATCTCGCTCCTCCTGGACCACCCCAAGCTCATCCGGAGCTACGACTTCTTCTACCACTCCATGGACGACGCCGAGGACATTAAGCTTAGCATGCAGAGCGTGCTCTCCGCCGGGCATGGCTTCGGGAACGGCGGCGACCTATCCCCCAACGGTAGCAGCAATGCCATGCCGCACAATGGCAACAACAACAAAAACAACGACAAGGGGGAGAACGGCAGCGCGAAGGCGGCGGGGTACTTGGACAGTCACCTCAACCCTCGGCTCTTTGCCAAGGGCGAGCTCGGGCTGACACGCAAGCGTGTTTCCCTGCTGACCTCGCAGGTGCTGCTCCCCCGGCGTGCGTCCTTCCTTGGCAAGGACGGGACGACGCAGTCCCAGAAAACTGGCAAGGGCCCCAAAGAGGCAACGGCCCATGGCAAGAACAGCATCAGCACCGCCGATGCCCGACCAGCGACGATACCAAAGGGTGGCTTCAGCAGTACCGAGGTGGAGCCTGCGGTGCCGTCCTCGCACAAGTCTGGCAGCGGCAGTGGCAACGGGAGCGGACGCTTCGGCTTCGATAACAAACTGCCCCGCGCCAAGAAAGGCAAGAAGGACGGAAAGAAGAAGGCAGGCTACTTTGCGCTGGGCTCCTCGTCCACGCCGGGTGTGTCAGGGGCAAAGGTGCCGGCGGCGGCGACAGCAGCGGCAGCCGCCGGCAAGGCCGCCGCCGTCATTGCGAAGAGCACCACGATGCCGAACCCGTTCACCGCCGCGAAGCCCGCCAGCTCCCCGGCCAGCACCATCTTCCCCAACGAGGCCCCGCCGCTCCCGGCGAAGACACCACAGCAGAAGCTTGACGAGCTGTTCGTGAAGCTGAATCGGCAAATCTACACCGACGATGCGCATGTGTGCCGCCAGCAGCAGCGGCAGGCCGGCGGCGGCGGGGTGGCGGAGGGCGACAACGCCAGCTGCAGCATCGAGGACGAAAACGCCGAAGAGGAGATGGACCTGCTTGTCGACACGACCTTCATCTACGGTGTACTAGTGTCCGAGCTCGTCTCGGGGCCGATGCCGCCCGCGCTGCAAGCCGATCGTCGTAACAAGAGTGGTGACGGAGGGAACGGTGGGCTTGACGAGGCTCTGGTAGGGATCTACTGTGCCCAAATATGCGAGGTGCTGCAGTACATGCACGCCTTCTACAGCACCGTCGACATGGCGTTAACGCCACGAGACGGCACCGGCCAGTCCTGCCCCACTCACTTCGACCCATGCTTCATTCACAACAACCTTCGCGGCGAGCACGTGCTGCTGGACCACAGAGGGAATGTCAAGCTCACGCACCTGGACAGCGCGGCGTGGCTGACCGCCGAGGCGTACCACTCGCACCGGCACAAGAGCCACCATGCTGGCAGCGGCGGCCCCACCACCCTACAGCAGCTGCGAGAGAAGCCGGATGCCTCGGTGCTGCTTGAGGACGCCATGGAGGACGATGAGTTGGCGAAGAGCGGTACGCTTGCTACCCTGCCAGGCCAGTCATCGACCGCCCTCTACACCAACGGTTTGGCGGTGGAGGTGCATGGCAGCAGCAACAGCCGCAAGAGCGCGATCTCCGACGGCAGCAACACCAGTAGCAGCAACGTGTCAGCGGCCAGCATCCCTTTTCCCATCCTCCCGTTGGACTTGACTGCCCCGTCGGTCTACATCGCGCCTGAGCTGTCCCGCTACGCGGCCGCGCTGCGCTACGAATGCCAAAAGCAGCAGGCCCGCCGCATCGACGGCTTCGCGCAGTTCAAGAACGCGCCGGAGCTGTTGCGGGACAGTCAGAGGGTGACGTGCTACTCCTACGCCAGCTTCAACTACTCCTCGCGAAAGCTCGAGAACGACATGCGGAAGCATGTCACTCCGGCCATTGACTGCTACCAGCTCGGCATCACACTCTACCGTTTGCTGCTGGGCCGGCTGCCCTACCTGCAAGGCCACGCACCGATCAGCCCCCTCAACCATGCCGCCGCGGCGGCTTCCTCCGCTGGCGGCCTCCGCGGGAGTCGGGGCAAAGGAAGCGTCCCGAGTATCCATGATAGCAAGCAGAGTAGTCAGATTCACAGCTACGGCGTCAGCAGCAGCAACGCGCGGGTGACCCTGCAGGACCTGTACGACGGCTCCCCCAAGTACGCGAGTCTCTCGGAGGAGGCCAGGAACCTCATCGAGAGCCTCGTGCTGCCGCCGGCCGAGGAGCGGCCGACGGTGCCGCAGATTGTGGACCATCCCTTTGTCAAGCGTGTGTTGTGAACAACTGGCACGGCGCCTCTCTCTCTCTCTCCCACATTGACTGGTTCAGCTTACCTTTGCTGCTGTTGATATTGGTTAGCTTCGTGTATCTTCTATTTACCTTTTTTTTTTTTTTTTTTGCTCTCCCCCTTTCCTTTCTCTCTCTTTTCTGTTCGGCTCTGGGCGAAATGTGACAATGGCAATGGCATGGATTGTGGTGGCGATGGAGCTCTTCACCCTTCATCCCCCTCCCCCGTCCTCCCCTTGCCCCTCCCCCGTCCTCTTCTCTTCTCTTCTCTGTCTCGTTATATGCTCTGCCTTCTCTCTCTCTCTTCTCTCCCTCGCAGCACAGGCAACGCTCCGATACGCATAGCCGTCTGCGCTGCGAGTCAACCCACATGTGGCATTTATGTATGTATGTACGTATGTATGTTGGTGTTGGTGTTGTTGTTGCTCTCTTCTCTCTCCCTCTCACCCCTACATATGGGCAGGTACGCCGCTACGACTTGGCGCGAACCACCAGATGTGCCCTCGCCCAAGGGNACCAAGATGGCAAGACACATATATATATACATGTATATATGTGGCTACCCAGATGCCTCTCTACATACATATATACATATATTTGTACATTCAATTGAGTTAGCTTTCGCTATGAAAAGCGCAACAGCTGCCATTCCCTCTCTCTCCCTCTGCCCTTGTCCTCCTTTCCTCACCCCCACCCCTCCGACTCATTCGCAGCACTTTGCCAAATGTGTTTTCCCCTCTAACAGTTCTTCACGATAAGAATTGCTTATCCTTTTGGATAGGATGGCTTGCTCGTCATTGGCGCCGATAGCAGACAGCAGCCCCGAAATAACTGCGCTCTTCTTTCTCTTCAACAACAACGATAATTGTCCCTCCCTCCCTCACTTCGTCTCCTCGTCTCTTCTTCCTCTGAACTCCCTTAAAGAAATGCTGTTTACTCGCCTTCTATATATGACAGACATGCCCACATGCAGGGCAAGGGAGGATCCTCGGTAGCCAAGGAGCGCCAATGGGAGAACATATCCTATCACAAGCGCCCAGAGCGGGTAGATGAGAAAGGAAGACATGAAATGGGGCGGGCGGCAAGGGGAGGGGGAAAACAAAAGAAGAGAGATTGGCATGATTGGTTGGAATGAACGTGTGTGTGTGTGTCTGCGCGTATATCAACAAGACTTAATGGAAGCGATCGTCCCTTACCTCACCTTTCCTTTAACTGCTTTTTGTGTGCATGCCCCACTTCGACTTTATTTCTTCGTCCTTTGTTTGCTGCTCTTTAGTGCATTCGGTAAGAATGGTAAACAGCCCTTCCCTTTCCCCCCGTGTGTTCAATATCCTTCCTCAGCAGTGTTCTGTCCTCTCTATTCTCCAACCCCCCCCCCCCCCCCCCCACCCCACCCCACCCCCCTCGACGCTCCATTCTGTATGCCGATTACCGCTCCTCTCAACCAGTAAACCTTTCATTCTTCCCCGCTTCGTACTGTTACTTATTTGTTAACATTACCCATCCTGCCCTCTCCCCGGCCCCACCTCCCTCTCCCCCCTCTCTCCCTTCTTAATCCCTCTTGCTCTGCTGAGGCACTCATTACTTCTTCTCCGGGGCACCCACGTGCGGTGATGTCTATGTGCACAAGACCAAGATGTGCGCATCTGTGTCTGGCTCCTCCCACTGGCGATCCCCTCCGGTTACTCTCTTCTCCATGTGTGTTCCATTCTCGTCCTTCACTGCTTCTCTATCTCCTTTTTCCTCTCTCTCTCCTTTGGGCCTCCTTTAATGCCCTCCCACAATTCTCCCTTTCGCCATTGTTGATGATATACTGCGAAGACGACGATTCATATTCTTGGTGGTGTCTCGGTCCTCTGCGGGAACACCCTCATTCTCCTCCTCCACCAGCTCCATCAACCACGGAAACTTAACAAACAAAAAGATTTTAAAAGATTCAATCGTGTTTTATTCAAACGCTACTGTTCCTCCTTTAGAAAACGCCATTACACATATATACATTCATATGATACAAAGAGGAGAAGAGCTTTGGGCTGAAGCACAGCAACGCTCTTCTCCCCGCTTCTCTTCTTCCCTCCTTCCCTCCTTCCCTCTCCTCTCTTCGGACTCTTCTCCTCTGCCATTACCAAATGCCTTCCCCTGTTCGTTTATATATCACTACCTGTCTCCTCCTCGCGTTTTCCCTCGCTTTTTTTACCCTTCAGCTCCTCTACAGAGCATTGCCTTCACACAAATGAAATAAGTGTATTGCTTCTTCTGCTCTACGATTCGTCCATGTTTCCATTCGCTCGCCCTTCCTCTTCTCCTCCTTTTCATTCCTCCTCTGCTCCGTTCTTCCATCCCCCCTCCCCCTCCCAATCCTTAGCGCGTTGATCCTGCCTTCGCCTTGTGGAGGGCATGAGAGGAGGGAAGGATAGGAGAAGGAGAGAGTCATCTCCTCACTCTCCGGAGGTGCCTCCCGCACGATCATTCAGCTCTCCATTCCTGCAACTCACTCAACAACCCCATCTTAGTCTACACCTCCCCCTTCCCCCCCTTCTCCACCACCCCCACCTCCTATGCACCGCACTACAGCGGATTAACGGCATTCGGATTCCTCCCTCGTTTTCTCTCCCGTTGTCTTCTCCATCCTCCTGTGACGAGAGCTACGCATCGGGGGGGGGGGGGGGAGGAGGAAGCTAGCAAGAGCAAAGTATAGTAACGCCTGAGGAATGTCCTTTCTCTTTTCCCCAGGAGTAGCATGTCATGCATCTCTCTTATGTATTGTATTGTTCTTCTTTCGCTGCTCCCCCCCCCCCTACTTTTCTTAGTTCACTTGGCCGATTATTTCCCTCTCCCTCCCTCTCCCTCTCTCTGTCTGTATGTTTCCTCCCCATCATCTTCATCCATCTATCTTCCTTCTTCGCTTTCCTACCCCCTCCCTCCCCCTTTACCGTCCTTATGGTACCCATCACCTTCTCTTCCTTTCCATAGGGGCGTGCTGTGTCCTGCCACACGACACTATGCTTCTCCTCTCCCTTTCCATCTCCTACCTCCTCACTTATCCCTTTTACCCCCCCCCCCCAACCCCCCGCTTTCCTCCCCGTCCTCACGATCCTATGCGAAGACACAACGAAGAAAGAAAAGAAGGGAAGAAGTGAGGTGCCACCTGTCGGCGTGCGAGGGGATACGATTCCTGCTGCTGTGGATGCGCAGTGTTCTCTCCTTGCGCCTGCCCTCTCCCCCTTTCCTCCCTTCCAGCGCAACACGCGGAAGGTGGGGAGGGGGCTGCGGGAGCGGTTCCGTAGCCCGTCCCCTCCCCCCATCCACACCGACGAACACAGAGGTAAGAGAGAGGGGTGTTCATGTTGTCCTCCTCCTTCCATGATGCTCAACTCTTTCTCTCTCACCCACTCCTCCCGCGCACTTCCGTTGCTGCAAGACTCTCTCCTGCATCTCCTATATCGGGCCCTTCCTACCCCCTCCCCTCCTCGCCTCCCTACACCCCATCGACAGGAATACGGAAGAAGACCATGACGGCTACGCTGAAGAAGGAGGAGGTCCCGGTGGACGTCACCTGGGAGGACCAGCAGCGCATCTGCACCTTCAGCCGCGTGCACCGCCGTCTGCAGCACCTTCTCAAGAAGGAAAAGACTCTCGCCGACGACATTGAGAAAATTGAGGACGCCTCGACAGAGATTATGATCATCGACGACGCCTTGCTTGAGGACGGCGAGGACGAGCTCGAGGCGGATGGGGAGAGGGCCGCGCAAAGCAGTGCCCTGGATCAGGAGGAGGACGCCACCATCTCCCGTGTGAAGTTCGTCTTTGGCGAGGCCTTTGTCGACGTGGATGTCGAGCACTGTGGAGAACTCCTGGACGCTGAGAAGGCAAAGCTGGAGGAGGAGAAGACTGAGGTGGCGGCCGAGGTCAAGGAGCTGGAGGCGGCGCTGGAGCAGCTCAAGGCGCAGCTGTACGCCAAATTCGGCTCGCAGATCTA